>OMLC01067205.1:0-12925 GCA_900302585.1 Regalecus glesne | reverse complement strand
TTGTTGTGCTTTAGAAGTAATATTTTATTATTGATTTACTATCTTTTTCTGATGGTATGAATCCCTTTGTTAAATGTAAGTGTGAAATTGTGTGATCTTAAGTCTGAGTGATTGAGGAACCAGCGACCTTCTGATTACTAGATGGCCTTCTCTACCTCCAGTAATCAGAAGGTTGCTGTTTCAATACCTGGTTCCTTCAGAAAGAATTTTGACGTGTCCTTGTGCAAGTCACTGAACCCCTAACTGTTCCCTGAGCCCTGCAGCTTCCCACTGATCCCATACAATAGGAGGGGTTAAATGCAGAGGACAAATTTCGGTGTAGGAATACAATGACCAAATAAAGTGGCTTTCCTTCCCTTCTCCAAAGGCTTTACACTTGTATAAAAGAGAATCTCTCCATTGGGGAGTTTGTTTGTCAAGGTTCGTTCAGATTGATAGTTTGTGAATAAACAACCCCAAAAGATGACCTTAACAGAATACATCTGTGTTCTATTCACTCATGCTTGAAATGCTGCCACACTGATAATCAGTGTGTCTGCTTGTCCTTGACAAATGGTAGCCTTGTAATCAGCCTCGATGCTTTTAACTTGATGTACTTTGACTGGACATAGTGAAATGGAAATTTGTCCTGGAACACATTGAATGGTTCGCCGGCTGTGTGCCTTTACTTAGATCACAGCTCAGTCTAGAGAGCATCATTATCCTAACCTAAAGTGAGGTGTGAAGATAGATTTCAACACCATCTTTAACCTGTGGGCTATTTTAGAACCATCGTATATGCTGCCTGTCTTTTTCCTTAAATCTGGAGGTCGGAGAAAAGACTACTATATTAGTTTCGAGCAGCCCCCTAAAAACATTTTGTTTTCTATGCACATTATGGAAAATGACGTTCACTTTGTAGCCTTGGCTGCAGGGTGGTACAATCTTGGTGTTATTTTTATATAAACTACTACAGCTACTAACCGTTTCTGCAGCGTAAGGCATGTTATTTTTATGGGCTTGGCACTGTGTGTGCTCTGACACAGATTACTTGAAGTGCTGTATGTGTTATGGCTAGCACTATATGGGGATCACGTTTGAAGGTGTCTGGACCTCGCTAGATCCAAAAAGCTCTTGGTGGGATTATGAATATTTTGTTGCACATTTGGGGTTGATGAGGGCAGTGTCAAGGATGGTGTAGCTATCATTAACAGTACCAGTGCCCCGTCAAACGACAAGCTTATTAAGGATGCCTTTTTCAGACATGCTGTGGAGAAGCATCTTCTCGAGCTACTGGTATTGGAGGGAATTTTAGAGGAAGGCTTTTTTTTCTCTGAAATTTTGAAACTTAATCTTCACCATCCAATTTCCAATATTGGTTATTTTGATTGTTACTTATTTCATTCTATTCTTATCTCTATCTTTATTGTTATTCTATACTTATTTTACCCCGGCGGTAGAGTACGCTTAGGGAAATGACAAGCCAGATGTTGTAGGTTCAATCAGGAAAGATATCCAGCCTCAATCACCCATGCTCCATCTAGGCCCATGTCCACCTCCACAACATGGGGACTAATTGTGACGTGTAAAAATAGATACCTCTCAATTGAGAATATTCCTGGATGCTGCCAATTATGATTCTATTTTTTGTTTTGTGGTTATAAAATTTGAGAAGACTTATACTCAAACCTTGAGCAGGAGATAACTCACTGAGACTTGTAATATTTTACCATTCAACTTTGAACTGTTGAACTGAACTCCCAATCCGACTAGTCTTTGCTGTTAATTTACAAGTATTTTTACTCTGATATTCAACTAGAATTTATACATGAACTATATATTACGGGGGTCAGGAACGGCATCTGGCCTTAATCCCCCATACTCCATCTAAGTCCATGTCCACCCGCATAACATGGGGACTAATTGTGACATGTAAAAATGGCCCTCTCATACCCTTATATTTAACCAGTATTAGTCAGATATCTGAGTGGAATATTTAAACATGATCAGTATAATAACAAAATTTTACTTTTAAGCTAACAAGACTTGGGGGGTAAACCCAACATAAGTCAACAGATTGTCTCAATGGACTGGATTTAGGACAATGTGCTCGGGATAAAAAAAGAAAATAGCATCTCATCCACATTCTTTGTCAATCAAGTCATAGACAGTCCGTTAATTGCCTCACATAATTTGGCTTCCACACTCCTTGCTCACACAGCCACCCAGAATGACTCATTTGCCCTTGTCACTTTTTCCAGGCTAATCCTAGATGTCAATTAGGGAGGGGACAATTCATTTTCCAGTCGAGGTAGGATTTAAAGCGATTGTGTTTATGTTTTCGCACTGTCAGGAGAAATCCAAATGCATACATGGATGTGAATTGGGCTTGTTAAAACTGGGCTGGCTCACGTCTCGCTGGAGCCCAATAGCAGCAGCTGTAGTAGTAGTAGTAATAATAGTAGTAGAAGCAGTAAGATTAGTAGTAGCCTCCATGTTTTTTTTCCATCCTGCTAAAATATTCTTTTAGTGTTAATGCTGCATGTTGCTTAATACTGACCATAACACTGACCCTACCCACCTGAGTCAGAGAGAGGAATAGAATGTTCTACTGTCACCATACACAACTCTTTCTCTCTGTCCATCACTCTGCATTAAGAATGCAGTCCAGCATTATTTCTGTGGATTTGTTTATAGCGTTGGTACACATAATATAAGCCTTTCTGTTCATTGGCTTGTGTTTACTATAGTGTATTCCCACTTATTATGGGGGACATTTGCTTTACTCCATGTTAAATAGAGCCTGAACAGACAGCACAGTCATACATGTGTTACATTATCAAGTTTGGTTAGTATTAGCTGAAAATCATCAGTCATTCTCACATATTCCGTACTCCATGAGTCTGTCATTAGCCGTCAGATTTTTTTGGCCATCGAGTAGAGATTTCGGTGTTCTCAGACCCAATTTATTATGTTTTTGTCCTGGCCCAGATATTCATGTTTTCACAGTTCCAGTTGTAATTTTCTAAAAGCAAAAGAAGCTGCTGAGGGGGCTGCGATGACAGAATAGTTTAGTTGACCCATAGCCAGTTGCACATGTCAACTGTGAATAAATCAGTGTCTCAAAAGCAAAATGCTATTAGCTGTGCTCAGCTTATTTATTATTAGGTGGTAGTAGTTTATATTAGGGGTGCGGCATAGGAAGTAGGGCCGTCATCCAGTAATCAGAAAATGGGTGGTTTGATCCCCGACCCCTGCAGAAAGTGTATTGGAAGTGTAATTGAGCAAGACACTGAACCCCTAACTGCTCAAGTCCTGCGATGGAATAACAACTTGTCCAGGGTGTTTGCTCTGATTCTTAATAGCCCCAAAAAACTACATTTAGAATCAAAGTTTTAGATTAAGAGGATGTATCTTAAGATATTAAGAGTAGAAGTGTTCTTTATTTTTATATGTGAATCAAAATGTGTCTGATATATGCACAGAGGGAGTCAATTTGATCTCAAATGAGCTCAGATCATAAGGTATTTATTCTATACATGTGTATGGATATGTTGTATATACCAGTAGAATAACAATGAAACCCAGAGCTTGCATCAAATTGACGACATATTTCTATATTTTCAAGCTGTGGCACACTAGTCCAAATGTTCCTTTGGTGAGACTGGCTCAAACACTTCAACTTTCCTTGAGTCTCTAAAAAAGCTAAGGAAGACCCTTAGGAACTTTGGGAAGTTTTTATCTTCTAAATCATCCAGTTTAGATGTTCACATAGCAACTGTACAGGTATCATCTTGTCCTCGGGTGGTCATCTGCTGCTGTAGCCTACAAGCTTCAAAGTTCAACAAATTGTACCAAGATGGTACATATTCCCCTATGACCTCTCATCACCAAGGTGCATCCACTCACTGGACTTGAGTTGATGGATACTTTTTATAAGTCCTATCATTTTATAAACTGTAGACACTGAGGTGCATGAAAATCCCTGAATGGCAGCCGTTACTGAAATGCTATAACCAGTGCACACATTTTCCCCTAATTGTACGTCAGTCACCGAAACACCGGATCATCTTTGCATGCCTTTCAGCCAGAGTCATAGTCCTGCGGTTAACTGCAAGGAAGAGTAAGCTGTTTGCTCTAAGTGTTAACATTCATGGTAAATCAATATGAAATCAAAAAGTGCAAATCAGGTCCAATATTGTCACTATACTTGGTCAGCCACTTTACTAACTCTCAGTTTTGAGCGTGTGCATTTGTACCACGCAAAGTAAAGGCTGTCTGTGTCTTTGTGCAGTCGTGCATAGAGCAGTGGCCGGTCATAAGCTTGTGATTTCATGAGTTTTACTTGGTTAATGTACTGATTGGCACACATTGTCATCCACCTACTGGGCTTTGTTACTAGTCTTGACCCGAATATACTTCCTTAGTCAGGAGGAGGGAAAACACAACTAAAGCGACTGATATTTACCTAATGTATGTAATTGCTATCATCCAAACCATAGGCACTTTATCCGTGCCTGGCTTTAGGCTGTAGTTACACAACAGCTGAATAGCTGAAAATGTCATAAGAGGAAAGTTTGGCCTCTTGGGCAGTTACGAATTGCATAGGAGACTTTTTTTTATTGCATGAAATTATATAAAACTGAAGTGTTGTGACTGGCACATCGACTGTCCGTCCATAGCTCTTTTAACTGTTGCCCACAACAATGTTTGGTAAGCAGGCAGAAAATTAGATAACTTCATTAAGGGGCCGTATGAGGTGAGCCAAAGAAGCATGACATTGGCGATAGAACGTGCCTCATGTTTCTTTTGAATGTTAGCCTATGCTTTTTAATGGTGTTATGTAACAACATCTGCATTACATTAAACAATTTCGAATCAGGTTTTATCATGTCTACATCTGAATGACGTGCAGCGTCTGGATACAAAAGTGTCATGTGTCACACTTGTGTGTGCGTGCTTCTGGATACGTGTGTTTTCATACGTCCTCACAAATGATAGGCTTCTGGATATGGTTGATGTAACTAGATTCATCATTGTAAAGAGTTTATTCCCTTCTGGCTACTATAATCTCCTGCAATTAGACGTGTCTTGACAGAACCTGCATTTGACATGAAATAAAATGCAGTGCGAAAATATACCCTCAAGCCAACATCCATTCAGATAAATAAAGAGAGGACTGCTGTCTTCAGCTACTGAAAAGCAGTGTTTCTGCAGCTGCCTGTTGCTTTACTCAAATCAGTATCCAACCAGCTAGTTGGCACTATCAAATTCTGTATTGTATCAAGCTCAATAGTTGCAGTCTCGCTTTATTGTGTGCAATGTGCAGTGGAGGTCCTTGTTATTAATACGCTTGTTAATATGATGGAGATAAAGGATTGAATGTCACCATTCAAACAAATGAGAGAACCAAGCATTGTTTATTCAAACTGTGCATTTCCAAGTTTGGCCTCAATATCACTGATACTTAACAACATAGTTATCTTTTATGCTCTGTTTGAAATGCTGGCTCATGACTATTATTTGATGAAACCTCCTAATATTGTGTGTTCTTCTATTGCAGGTGGCTAGATGTGAGCTTAGGTAACCTGATGTGCGTCCAGAACTGGGTGGTGTACCTGCAGGTGCTTCAGGAGGCAGTGTGGCCAGGCGGTACACTGCCTGCTTACCCCCGACCTGAGCGCAGCCAACAGCAGAAGGAGGACACCAGAAAGCAGGCCTTATATTGCCTAATGGGACTGCTACCAGGTACAGGACAAGAAACACAGACTAACACACACACACACACTCACACACACACACACACACACACACACACACACACACACGCACAGACTCAGCCATTAACTCAAACAATATCACTACTAGAGACCATGCACTGCTGAGCAGACAAAGTTTGACATCCTCTCTTACTTTTTCCAATTTTGAGATGGCTCAGTTGCATGTACTTGTCCTAGTGATAGGTCAAGTCAATTTTATTTGTATAGCTCTTAATAAAGAAATAATAATTTACCTCCTGAGCTAATGCTAACACAACATCCTGTCTTTAGCATCAGATTGCATCAGATAAGGAACAACTCCCTTTCAAAAAACGAATGAAGGAAAAATAGGAACAAAGCTCAGTAGAGCAACAGAGGAGGGATATCTCTCCTAAGATGGACAGGCATGCAATGGATGTTGTGTAAACATAATGAAACACAATTTACAGAATACAACACTGAGAGAGAATAATAGAATTAGAATAGAATTAGAATAATAATAATAATAATAATAATAACATCATTTATAGGGACAGTGCATATTAATGAACATTTAGAGTGTAAACGTTCCAGATTTAGCCCCCAGGCTAATTTTCATTATATAAATAGTGTGTTGTGTCCTGTGTCCTTGAGCGAGACACCAAACCCCCAATTGTTCAAGCTGAGATGGAATGATGACCCACCCAGGGTGTCTCCCTGCCCCTGACCCTATGAGTGCTGGGATAGGCTCCAGCATGACCCCATGACCCGACCCCGGACAAGGTACTACCATGGAAAGGTCATAGGGTTTTTGTTTTAATCCATTTGGCTAACACGAAGATGTTTGACTAGCCTGGGCTATGTGTGTGCCAACTGAGCAAGGACAAGAGCTTATGACAATTCCAAATAGACGGATTAGGGATGATACAATAACACTTTTTGATTTGCAACAGAAAAACGGCTAATGAAATTAAAGTAGCACGCACTCTCCTTTTATTGGAGCATTGGAATATGACCATATTTGTGCTGCATTTCATAATAACACCTTACCTTCCAACTACATAGACCATGATTGATGAGAGTGTCTGCAGAACATTTTGCAATTACCAGATGTGTCTCTGTGTGGTTCCAGATCTGGTCTCAGATATGCTGGGTTCAGAAAAACACAAACTCAGCTGGCAGACTGTGCTCGACTCTCTGCAAGATCCATACATTAACAGGTGACTCCACACACACGCACACGCACACACACACACACACACACACACACAACATACAAAAGGTATGAAGGAGTTAATTCACTAAGGAACAGACTCCATGGTTGCTCTGTCTGTAATTTTACAACTGGCATTATGCTCTGGCAGCACCTCAGACAGGGCCATGCAGTACTGATGAAAAGCTCTAAAAGGGTATTGTGCTGTAAAACCAGGTGACAATTAAATGTTTAGAATCACTCCTCATATCCTCATGAGTGTTGATGTGATGCTGACATATCTATTGAGTCAGCCAATGGATTTATTCCCAGCATATTGTTTAGGTGTTTAAGTGTAGCAATACTGCATTTCATATGACCTGCTGAAATGTTCCACTGTGAACTTCTTTTTTTTAGGAAAATATACTAAGATGGTGTACACCTAAATTTGTAAAAAATACATACCTATGTTGATAGTATTAAAACTGTAGTCACCAGGAAAAGCACCACAAAATTCCATAATGTTCCCTTACCACAAATAAACTAATGATACATAGTTGTATTATCTACTGCTGCTTCATGAGTGACAGCAAACTATCCTTCATATTACTTTTGTGTAGCAATCTATGTTTGGCAGAGGAGAGTGGTATGAAATTGGATGATTATACACTACTAAAATAATAGCTACCTCTGTTCACTCTCCTTCGCGGTCATTCTGTCACTAGTTGACACAGTTGCAGCAGGACTGTAATTGGGGAAAACAAACAGATGCTGATCAATAGGATGCCACAACACAAAAGACCTAACATGTCCGGTCAGGACTCCGCAGTCTACGCCCATCTATAGGCCTGTGGCCACTCTTTCAAGGATGAGGATGTGCACATCCTTGATAGGGAGGGACGCTAGTTTGAACGGGGAGTGCAAGAGGGAGGGCCTAAAATCAATGATCTGTTGATCTTTATAAATCAATACTCAATAGTCTTAGCAATAGCATAGCCATCAGTGCTGAAAAGATGGTTTGAATCAAATCGTATCAGATCCTTAAAATTGAAAGTCAAATCAAATTGTAGATTTGGAGAATCGTGACATCCATGGAATTAAATTTCACATTTACCAACACTGGTGTGACTGGGGCCTAAGGTGAATCCCCCATGCCAGCTTTGCCAGTAGTTTGGGTGGCTGCTCATTCAAAAAGGGGCAGGAAACTGGACTTAGATTAAATATGGGGGTTCTCTCTGAAGAACTCCCCTTAAGCCTTTTTTTTCATGTTCAATTTGGGGTATTGTTTGAGACCACACGGTTTAAAATAACGTTACGATTCTTTGATTCAAAACAGGTGTGATTTTTGCACCATAAAAGCATTTAACAAGGACTGAGTTTCACAATGGGCCCCTCACTTTAGGCTGGCTACCATAATGAGCCTTCATTACATCTTATTTACAAGTCAGTATATTTGACTTGGGCATCTCACTGTATTTGTTGAATATACTATGAAAAGAAAAGATTTATCCCCTGAATTTTCACTGACATCTTAAATAGGGTTCATTTCAGTGAATCGGAATGTGTACCTTGGAACATTGTGAGGAGATATTCGGGCCAGTTACATAAGACTGACGCGGACGGGTCAACACACAGCCTGCCACAATGCCACAATTGGTCCAATATGAGATTCATATCGCGATGATTAAGTCACATTTCGTTGTGCTTTTTTATCTCATTTTTTACAAGTTCTCAAAGCGTTATGTAAAACATTACATTAAGACAGATAATTGGTATGTGGTTTATTTTTCTCCCTTATGTCAATCACTGAAATATTGTGCAGTATTGTCGCACACAGCTTTCTCACCACCGTTTCACTCCGACCTAGGCACCTGGTCTACTGCATATGTGACCTTCTCCTGGAATTTCTGGTCCCTGAAATATCGGAAGAAGACTTCCAGAGTAGCCTCTTGCAGTGCCTGTCCAAGAACCCAGATAGAACACTGGCATGAGACAGGAAGGAACACACCTGGACTGCTCACAATCATGCTTGTACACACATTTCGATGTTTCACGACGGCAAAGGGCCATTCAGCGATGATAAACTGATGCTAGTACGTAATGTGATGGTGCTGTCTCTTGCACTGTAAATGCTTTGCAATGGGAAAACAGTGAATGCATCTTGTCAAGCTAAATATTCATCATTTATACCTTGAACTCTAGGATTTGGGCTCTGAGTTCACTAAGGTCTGTCTCTAATTTAGCCACGTTGTACTGACGTATGTAGCTCTTGAACATGGTGTGCTGTACACTTGGAAACACACACACACACACATACACGCACACACATTTGAACCAGCTTTGATTACATGAGAACACCTGGTTCATGTTTGATCGCAGGTCACCTATGATGTGCCGTGTTAAAAACAGATTGGATGTAAATGTGTGGCTAAGCTTCTTCCGATCTCCACGTCCAGCTTCTTCCTGCTTACTTAAACCTGCAGCTTTGGGTAAACTCACTTCATATGGTCTTCACACTGCAGCGCTCATCCCATCCTGAAATCCCTGGGTCTACAGACTCACTATCACCAACACCACTGCAGAGAAGTAGGATTTGCCTTTCTCCCCTACTTTAAGCTCATTTAGCGCTATTGAGGATTCTGTTGGTGTTTATATTCTCTGTTGTCCTGATCTCCAAAATCCATCTCACTCTGCACAGAGCCACATGTGAATCGGGCATAATCCTCCGTCCATCCTTAACTTGAACCCTCTGGTCCTCCTCTTGATAAACAGCGCTTGAGTGATCGGCTGAAGATGTCTCATGTAGCAGGCTGTGTTTCACAGTTTGCAGATGGAGGTTATTGGCGAGGTGTGCAGAGCTGTTTTCATCCATCAGACAGCTCTCAAAAGAACAATGACATTCCTGTCAGATCCACCACAGTGGACATGCATCACTGTCAGAAACCATTTGTTCGTCATGTCTTGAGAATTTCTTCAAGGAGTCAAGTCAAGTCGGTGAGGTTATTACTTGGCTCCAGTGTCTTCACAATGGTGGCATTTGGATTTTCTGCTATTCTCTCTGTGAATAAGCTCAGGAGAGATCAGTGATTATTGAAGTTCCTTATCAGTATTATCCCTGATGTAATTGTTAAGGCCTACCTCATTATTTGCCTTTTGCATTGTGTTACATTGTGTCACTGAAGGGCCTTGCTGCTTGAGTGTATGTAGATGACTGTGAATATTATTTAAGTTGGTTTTAAGAGTGGTTAAAAGTGTAACACAAACTGAGCTCTGTAGACGCTTTAGAAATTCATGGCCACGAGACATTGTGATGCAAGCATTACATGAAAATTTGTCTTCACGAGGAAAAGCAAACTTGTGAAAACACGAGCATTTTCTCAATCCGCCTCGGTCTCACTTGTTTTCCATTGGGTTCAGCCAAGCTTTTGCACTTATATCATAGTCTTTTTTCCATTTTCCTTGATGACTATCTGTTGATTTTTGCCTATTTGATTAACCTATTTATTCCTCAGTTATAAATTATTTGCTGTTCACTGCCAGTAAGTGTAATTTGGTCATCTGAAAGGACTTACCGGTGTGCCAGTGCCAATGGAAAAGCAGACTATTACATTTGGTAGGAAATGCTTTTGCAGACAATGCTGCCATGCCTTTGCCTTACAAGATGACTTGATACGTCTGCTCCCTCTGCCCTGCGCTTTGCAGCTCTGGTTCAGTAAGGCAACCGTGCATTGGTTGCAGTTCTAGTTGCATAATTTGTCGTACATGTTGCTGTTTTTCTCGTGCAGCGCTGTGCTGAATGCTGCGGACTCTGGATACAGCTGTGAACTGTCTCACTGGTTGTCGTAACTTCGCAACTTGTTGTAAAATGATGTAGTTTGATTGATTGGTGGTCTGGCACATGAAGGCGTTGAATAAATCACCATGTCAGATAAAAATAATTATTTCCAGGGTTTGACACATGTGATGGTGACTCATCTACGGCTCCCCCCACACACACACACACACACTGCTTTATAGTTACTGCTAACAGCTGTACTGTTCTTGATGATTGCTGATATTTCTGGCTACCTATACATGTGTATAATATAATAGATAGACAGAGTGTTTTATTTGCCACATGACCAAGACTGGTAGAATCCGCTCTCTGTATTTAATCCATCCTATTGTATAGGAGCAGTGAGCGGCCGCAGCACCCGGCCAGCAGTTATAGGGGTTCAGCGTCTTGCTCAAGGACACTTCGACACTTTCTGGAGGGGGCCGGGGATCAAACCACTAATCTGTGATTGCTAGACAACCGCCTCACCTCCCATGCCACCTATGATGATAATGGTTAATGTGAACAATAACTGTGTTCGGTAACATTCGAATGTCGCATATCAAGATTCTATCATGTAGTGTTTATCCTGCTGATGGTGACGTGACCTTTGTCCAGAGCTGCTGTTGTGAATGGCTTTCCCTGCAGTCTGTTGCAGGTACAGCCTGTGCTGCAGTCTCTCCCTGTGTGCTGGTAACCTCCCTGTTCAGCCTGTGGAGGTGTTCTCATCACATGTACAGGTGTGTCACCAACATGGCTGTCTTCTCCACTGATGTTGAACAGCAGCGCAGGTTGTGCAAGTAGATCCAGACAAGATGTGCTTTGATATCTGCTGGTTGTTTTCGAGCATATTTGCAAAAACAATAAAAAGGATGGGTATCCAGTCCTGATCCCTCGCCCATCCTTTAGCTGAAAAAGAAGCTTTCTCTTGATTTATTTACTAGTCGTTGTACATGCACCCAATGAAACGTGTTCTACGCTTGGAGCCCATCCTGTTGGAAACGAGCAGTGAGACGCTGCAGTACCCAGGGGAACCGCTAAGGGGCTCCTTTCTCAAGGACACTTTGAGACACCCTCTGCAGGGGCCGGGTATTGAACCAGCAATCTTCCCGATCACTCTACAACCACCTTACTTCCTGAGCTCCGCCGCCCCTGCCGTGCTTGTAATAATAACAATGCCTCTAGCAAATGCAGGCTTGGCATCGAGTCCGTGAATTCTGTTCTGACTTGACACGTTCAGATTTCAAGTGGCCAATAATCAGGCCGTTAACCTGCGTGCTTCACCTCACCCTGGACTTGTTTGCCCTTTGCTGTTATTGCTATCGCTAAATCCGACAAGATCTAATCGGTCTGTTGTGTCGAGCCGTGTTTTGAGAACATTGTTAGCTAATTTTGTTGTTGTTGTTTTTTCTCACATTTTTCCTCTCATGGTCTTATGTAACCCCAGAAGGAAACAGTCGACTCGGTCCTTGTTTGAGCTAGGACATGCCCATTTCCAGGTGCATTTACATACTATATCCTGGATGTTCCACAATGAAATGTACTTTTCTCTCAGCACCAGCTTTCTGCGCTGCCCTGCGGGATAATGGTTCATATCCAGCAGCAGCAAAAAAAAGAAAAGAAAGTGCAGATGAAAACCTGCACACGTACCATAATTAATATCAGTCATTTCCTGGAACATCTTCTGCTGGGCTCAACTTGTCAAACAACACCAAAATGTTCGGAATGGCTGAGAAATCTCAGATTGAGTTTACAAACAAAATGATGATGTAGCCCAGCAGTGATTTTGCACCATTGCGGGACATCAACAGGAGATTATCTTTTATACAAAGCTAGCCTGATAGCTGAGGAGTGATCCTGTTCCCACTTGAGTCAATATAAGAGTGAGTCTTGAGAAAAGAGCTTGCTAAGGGAAATCAGACACTGAAAATTAGGTGCCCCACTCTCTCTCTCTCTCTCTCTCTCTCTCTCTCTCTCTCTCTCTCTGTCTCTCTCTCTCTCTCTCTCTCTCTCTCTCTCTCTCTCTCTCTCTCTCTCTCTCTCTCTCTCTCTCTCTCTCTCTCTCTCTCTCTCTCTCTCTCTCTCTCTCTCTCTCTCTCTCTCTCTCTCTCTCTCTCTCTCTCTCTCTCTCTCTCTCTCTCTCTCTCTCTGTCTCTCTCTCTCTGTCTCTCTCTCTCTCTCTCTGTCTCTCTCTCTCTCCCT
>OMLC01067202.1:0-10582 GCA_900302585.1 Regalecus glesne | reverse complement strand
TCCCCCCCCCCCTTCTCTCCATCGACCCCCCTCTATCTCTCTCTCTCTCGATCCGCATTGCTTTCTGTACCTGTCGGCCAGCAGCGTTTGCTACAGCTCCAGTCTGGTTGTCATGACTTCTGCACAGGAGCGAAATGGACCGACCAAAGCGGCTCAGCAGGAGCAGGTAGGCTCCGTCCAAACGCCGCCTAGTGCGGCGGCTCATTTCCCGCGGAGGGCACGTCTTGTTGTGCGGTGTGATGCGGCGCGGTAGGCGCTGGATAAGAAGAGGAATTACCAAAATGTGGCGTCAGGTCGAGACCGGTCTTCCAGATAAATGCGCCTAACCTCATGCTAAAACAGCATGAGGTTTTGCGTTGATTAACGCGTCTTTTTTGAATTCACCATTTATTCAATGGGCAGTGTTCGCGTTAAGTTCTCCTCTTGATGTGAATGAGTCCGATCAAAACATGTCACGTTTGAACTTTTACATTAATTCTAAAAGTCCGTTTTTACGTGACGCGATTAGTCCCCACGTTGTGGGGATGAACACGGACTTGATGCAGCGGAGGGGGGGGACGGTTGAGGCTGGATGCCCCTCCTGACGCCCGGCAGTGGGATCGAACCCGCGACCTCCGGCTAAGGAAAAAGCTTCCCAGAGGGAACAGGCTGAGGTCTGCCAGGTTATCTCCTAGAGACGAGGACACCTAGCCGGGATTTCCACCTTTATTCACGGGTGAATGAGTGTTCTGGATCAGGGCTTAATCCCCAATTAATTTGGTTTTCCAATTCTGCAAAGCCACTCAGCGGAGATGTCCTGTCACTGTTTCTGCAGCTCTGTTTAACTTTGGCCGAATCGTTTTCCAGCATCTGACTTTTCAGCCACATCTCAAGTTGAAGGTCAGTGACGTTGGCAGCTGGGCAGCTTCATCCTCCTCTCAGAAACTGGTTTCAGGAAAGATCCCTACCCCACGTCCCTAGCTTAACATATCTCTCTGATTATCCTCCTACTTACATGGCTTTGTTGTTAGAGTGATCGGAGGGTTGCGGGTTCGATCCCCACCCCTGCCGAGAAGCATGTCAAAGTGTCCTTGAGTAAGACACTGTCCCCCTGTGATGGCCTGTCGACCCTTCCAGGGTATACCCCCACTTTCACCCAATGAGAAGTGAGACAGGCTCCAGTTCCCCCCACGACCCGACATCGGATAAGCGCTTGACGATTGGATGGATTCTACTTAATGGCGTGAAGTCCGGACCAGAGGAGGGCCTAGGCCTCCTCTAGAGGGGCACTAGGGCTGCTGCTGGCCTCTCCGGGGCTCTTTTTCACTCGTTCTGGATGCTTTACATGGCGATAATGTTATTTAGTAAACTGGCTGAAACCTACATGGCATGTAATAATTCATCCCACAGTTCTCTTCCAATGACTGTAATCGACACCCACGACATCTTCAAAGGTCAAGAGTCAAGAGAATGGTGTGTCTGTGTTTCCGCACATCGTATATTTGTCTGAATGAGGTGAAATGATGTTTGGCTGGAATCTGAGAAGATGTGTAGGCGGATTTGTTTCCATACCCTCTGCTTTGGCTTTGTCTTTTGCCCGCTCCTCCCTCTCTTGACTCATTCCGAATCTCTGCTTTGGGTCCCGACTGCGTGTTGGCACATTTTGAATATTTTAAGTGTAACGTTTTTTTATTTATTTCTGTATTCTATTCATACATTTATGATAGCCGGAAGAATCTTAAAAGAAGGAGAGAGATCACAGTGGTCAGTGGATGAAGACACGACTCATTAAGTCGAAATCCTTTTCTTATCAACTTTTCATGCTCCAGATGTGCTTTTTTCCCCCCCTGAATTAGAATTTCCAGTTATGTGATACTTCTTCTTTGCGATATTCGAAACAAATCAAGACACGGATCCAGTCACAGTTAGTCGAAAGGAGACCAGATTTGACCAATTCAAACCGTGATGAAAAACACACACGGCTAATCACCCTGCCTTAGAAGGCTACAAGACTCTTACTGTCTAACAATCACAGCCCACCTTAAATTTGAATGCTCGCTCTTTTGAATGGCGAAACAAACGAATATGAAGAACAAGCATTGAAAGATGTCCGGTCCCAGTATTCACGTCCTGGTTTTAATGGGTGACGTCGGCTTGCTCCTCAGATTGCATGTGCACTACTGGAACATACATCCTCGTAATACAATCGGGCGGTCTATTCCATCGGGCACCACGTTGAGCTTCGATTCGAGATAAAAGACCATAAGTGGGCTGAATGTTTCCGTAAAGTGTAGCTCTCACCAGTAACACCACGGATCCCCACTTGAAAATTCACCTCAGTTCATTTAAGAACCTGCTGAGAGCTCTTAGGCCGTGCTCTTCTACATCATTTCTGTCCGTGAACTAATGAGCTAATGTGGATCACGTTAAACATGCTTCGGGGGTTGTCATTTCTCAGTGTACCACTCAGTATTCTCTTACCGCTCCTACCATCTGACTTATTGATGAACAATAAAAACGGTATCATCCATGACCTTACATACGCTACATCACTTTCCAGCTGCGGTGATAGGCCCACCCGTGTCGCATCAGACCGGTAAAAAAAAAAAAAAAGATCGAGTTTGGAGGGATTTTTTTTTTCACCCTTTTTAAGGTGTCATGTGTCATAAAAATGGACCCGATTGTTTGAAGCGGATGCGTTTGCGGCTCTCCTGGTCGAGCGTGTACCACACAAGGCTGAGTGAGTCCTTACTGCAGTGGCCCGGTACCGAGTCCAACCCAAGCCATTTGCTGCATGTCATCCCCTCACCCTCCCCTGGCCTTCCTCTCTCTCTCTCTGTACACTATCATATCAAATAAAGGAGGGAAAGTGGCAAATAAAACCAACAACAACCCAGTAAAACACTGGTACTGGATGAGCTTGATTCAACTTTAAAGGTGGCAGAACTCAGAAGCTGTCTTGACGCGTGCTCGATAATCCAGGTAAGGGAATCTCCAAAAAGTTAATCAGTTCAACCGGATGAGAACTTTCATACGGAAACGTCTCATCACTCACATGGGTGACATCTTCAGTCTGAGCTGACGGCAGCCATGGTTAATGAAAGCTATTCACACTATTGAATTCAAGGAGAGTCAATCTTTCTTAACATAGGTGGTCTTTAACAGCCTTTTCAAACCGATGATCCTCCCTATCAAGGATGTGAACATCATCATCTTTTACAGACTGGCCACTAGCCTGTAGATGTGTATTGACCGTGGAGTCCTGGCCTGATGTGTTGGCTCTCCTGTGTCGTGCCATCTACTTGGCCAACATCTGTATGGTTTCCCTGATGTACCGGTCACTGCAGTCCTCTGGGCACTCAATAACATACTCTAAAATACATGTCTCAACAGCTGAGTGTCATCTGCATAGAAACGGATGTTAAATCCGTGACTGCGTAGACTTTTGGCAAGAAGTGACACATAAACAGACATGGGCCAAGAACTGAGCCCTGGGGTACGTCACTTCTAATGTCAGAGATGTTCAATCTAATATTATTATAACAAACATGTTTTTCTTTCAGATAAGTAGGACTTAAGCTAAGGGAGAGCTAAGCCAGAAATACCAAAAATTACCATGTATTCTATCAATCAGTATACTGTGGTTAATGGTGTCAAAAGGTACAGTAGAAGAAGAACAGAAGAGCAATCAGAGTCCATAGCTAGTAGAAGGCCACTTACCACTCTGGTTGTAGCCGTTTCAGTGGAGACAAAGGCCCTAAAAGCGGATTGAATGGGTCTATAGAAATAGTTTTCTGATGAACAATGAGAGACTGGGTGATAGCTTTTAAGGTGCGGTTTCTTAAAGGAAGTTTTGACCACAGCTATCTTAGAACTGCTTGGAACACAGCCGGCGGTATATGATAAATTAACATTGTCTAGCATTGTAGGTCCCTGGAAAGACCAGAGGTCTTTAAAAAGTTTTTGCAGGTAAAGGTTTGGAAACTGACACAACTTAGTCAACGTGCTAAGGGAGGTCGTCTCAAAAGCTGTAAAAGCAAGAGGATCAGCGCTTCATTGTATAGAAACGGATTTTGTAGGATTGGAGCTGCAGAAGTAGCTGGAGTTGAAGAACTCATTTTGTTCTAAGAACCCATCAACTTTATTGCAGAAAAAAATCCAGAAACTCATTCTAGAAAATTCCGGTTTTGATTTTCACCATGTATCCTCCTTTCTCCTTTAAGCCTGCTTAGTAGCGAGCGTCTCATCATCAAACCAGGACGCAGGCCTCTTTAGTTTTTTTCGATCTGGTGGTGAGAAGTGCGACTGAATCAAGGAGACTAGAGAGGGACACGTTCGAGTCACGAGTGAGATTTGCTGCAGCGAAAGGAGCCAAGACCTCAGGGAGCCGCTCGCTAAATGTGGCGACAGTAGACGGACCGATGTGGCGAAGGGCCATTACACCCTAGCTCTCATGAACAGGACAGGCCATTGATGCAAAAATGCACATTTTCCAAGTTGCTTTTTGGCTCCAAAACGCACTCTGCCAGAAATTAGTCCACCCCAGGGATCAGGTCCTTCAGCACAAAGAGAGAAATATAGTGTGTGCTGTTAAGTGCCGTGAGGATTGCCGTGACTCGTACGTCAGAAAAACCAAAGAGACGCTGGCCAAGAGGATGACACCATGAACCATTCTCTGAAGGATGAGGATGTTCACATCTTTGATAGGGAGGAAGGTTGGTTTGAATGAGGACTCAAAAAGGCCATCTATGTGAAATATGTCCGTCCCTGAACTGAAGACCGGGGGTACACCTAACAGTAAATCTGCCACAGTCTTACAATGCTGTGATGGCAACTATTCCCCGATTCTCTGTGAATAGAACGGATCGTCATTGAAACTCCAGTAAATGGCCGATTCGCGTGTGAAGCCATCATTGGTTTCCGTCGTTATCCAACTGCACTGTTTGTAAGGTTTAGGACACCTGGAGTCAGACTGGAGATGTCCCCTGTATGAGTGATGAGATGATCCTTTTGGTAAATTCTGCATCCAGAGGAAGTGGTCCAGAATTTCTTGAGATTCTCATCTTGGAGTTCTCTAACTAACGCCACGGCCCAGGGGACACTATAAGAGATGTTTTGCAAGCATCTCCCGACCCTATGAAAAGAGTGAAAGAGTGGCCAATGGCCTGTGGATAGGTGTAGGCTATGGAGTCCTGGCCTGGTGAGTCTTCTGTGTTGCGCCATCCTCTTGGCCAGTCTCGGTTTCGGGTTTTCCGTTTGTACGAGTCAAAGGAATCCTCCTGGCATTTAACAACGCCGGGAGACAAAGGCAATCCTCGGACCGGACCATTTTCTGATGTTTCGGGGGTTGAAATATACACGGCTCAAATGTTCGATTATGTTTTCACCCCAAAAGAGGTGATGATGACACCGTAGTATGAACGTTTCGGATTGATTGCTCTGGTCCATTACCACCATTGTAGCAGGTCTCAAAATGATCGAAAAAAAGTATTGGCCGCAGCACAGACCACCTTGCGCCAAGACCCAGCGCTGGTGCCTTCAACTGACCCAGAAACTAGAGCCTTTAATGTGTCTGGGCCACGGGCGAAAACAATAGATAGTGAATAATTCATTCCAAATTGAAATCAGAGAATGGAACAGGACAGCACTCTAAATCATTTACCACTGTTATGACTTGCTGCGAGGGAGAAACAACGCAGCGCACCCGTTCTCCCTTCACGCGGTGCATCAGTGCATCCTCTTAAGACAAATGACACAATGATGCAATGTTGCTACGGTGACTGCTGCAGCCGGCATCATCAGCACCACTCATGTCATCGTCATGCCTTCGGAAAACGGTCGATGTTGATCAGCCCCCCGCTTATTTTTTTATGTGACGCTGTCCCGCTTCTCTTCGGTAGCTGTACATAAGGTGCTGGATGTCGACGGGAGTGCTACACATGTGACTGTCTGATGTGGTCCTCAGGATAGCATCACATGTACTCGAGAGTAAGCAAGACTAGGTAGTACATCCCCAGCACGTGGCTGGACTGCGCGTAGTCAATGTTTGAAATAATGGCTGTTTTGTTACAGGGGTTGTCAGTGTTGGTGTCAATCATGTCGATTCCTGGATATTAAATGTTGATCTACGGTTTTCGACAGGGGTCCCAAAATTTGTTTTTGTAAATGGTGAATTGAGGTGGTTTTATGTACTGTAGTGTGGGGCAGGGACAGCATAGCTCAGTGGATAGAGCTGTGGTCTGGCGATTGGAAGCTTGGAGGTTCCATCGCAGTTCTGGCAGGAAGTGTGTCGCGGCGTCCTTGTGGGACTGATAAGGTGGAAATGATCATCATTATATCAAATGACGAGGTTAAGCTGTGGTCAAGTTAAAAAAGAAGAAGCTATAATGTAGTTACAAGGACAATATTTTCCATTTATATCTTGGGTATATTTGATTTGAAAGATAATTCTAACTGTAATTATCCACCCGGGACAGGCCGCCATTCCATCACAGGGCTTGAGCAGTTAGGGGTTCATTGTTTTGCACAAGGACATTGGGACACACTTTCTGCAGGGGCCAGGGCTCAAAGCACCAATCTTTGGATTATTCGGTGACTGCACTACCTCCTGAGCTATGCCCCACCCCTTAATTATAAGGAAATGTACAATCATGATATATTTCTTCATAATTGTAATCATACCTATTCTAATCAACCGTTAAACCCCCCCTTTCCTTTTAAAGAGTATTTCCAGCAGTACGATCTGTCTGATGACTCATACCAGAGCAGTTAGATGCCCATATAGAAGACCGTGGACCAAGGTTTTTTCAAAGACCTTTTGTAGAGTGGTTACTGAATTAGTTCTACTTGTGCCTAAAGAGGACTGATCTTTGAAATCCATATTGTAATTAGGGTTGTGACCTCGAAAAGGTCAGGTGGGTAGTAGTGAGTTGCATTGGATGCGTTTTAACACAATCCCTCATAGGCAGTTCTTTAGGGAGGGCTTTTATTTTGAAGTGATCTTCTTCCGTACACACCGGAAGTTGTAACGTTGATACAGGAAACGGCAAACGTTTTTCAGCGTTCTGTTCTTACGGTTTATCTACATACAAACACCGAGGAGGCAACGCTGTGAGTTAATGTTTTTGTGTTAAACAAATACTTTAATGTTGATAGAGTATTGAATATTTGGAAGTTGCTGCATTTGCTCTCTGTAGTTTGTACTCCATGTCCATATCCATGTCCAAGTGAATGTACAAATGGAGAGTCTACAGTTAAATGGTCAACCTTACTGTACGGCCTCTCATTTTTCGAGTTTAGCTCACTGTTGAGCTGAAGTTTAGTACACTTTAGTGGGACCAGCACAATATCCATACGTAAACTGCTTTACCCTACATGTGGTTTATGTTTCAGAAAATAATAGATATAAGGGGTTTAATTCAAATATCAGAACAGCTCACTTTATAAGTTAATCAAGATAATATCGTTGTGTATGTCACTAGCATGTTTCATTAGCTTTACAACAAATGTCGCTTACGGTGAATTTGTTGTGGATTAAGTGAGATTGGGTTGCATTTTAACTCTTGTGTGGACCTATAGTTATTGTTTTGGGTCTCTCAATAAAACGTTGGTGACGAGAGATTACCAAGTTTAGCTTAATGACACTGGCACCATTTTTTGGCTGTGCCCGGCAACCCGCCGCTCAGTTGGACGGCCTGGTTGGATGGTTTTGAGACTTACCCGGATGGTTTGAACATTCCTCAACATTACCGATAATCCTTGGCTAAGAGGGTCAGAGGATGTTTAAAGCAATTTTAGGAACTGTTTTTCCAGATGCCTCCCGTGTAGACCTGGTCTGACTGCTCCATTTCACTGCTAAGCAGCAAGTCCGGCATCGCTGATACTGCCTAAGGGAAAGGAATCAGCTGCCTGGTGAGACGGTCACTAGCTACGTGGGTACTCTGAGGGAGCTAGCAGGCCATTGCAGATACGGTGAGACACACTGGCAACCTTACAGGCAGTGTTATGGCAATCTTGGGGCTCCCTGGATGACGGCAGTGGGGTTAGCTATACTTCACTATTTGGCTATAAACTATTTTCACATGACATTTCATGTGACATATCAGCTCCTGAAGTAGTTGCCTGCCATAATGTTGTTCCTGCGAGCTGCGGTAGTGAGAAAAATGTCATCTTCACCTTACTTTCTGCTTATGGGAAGAAGATTCAGACGCATGTGAAGAAAATTTATTTTGAGAATATTGCATGCTTTGCTATCAACCCTGTGCTAATTCAAGAGAGCCACTGTGATAGAGATATCACAAAAGAGGTGAATCTGTTCAGCTGGATCAGAAATTCATTTCAGAAACGTTTCGTCACTCACCAGGTGACTTCTTCAGTCGACTGAAGAAGTCACCTGGTGAGTGACGAAACGTTTCTGAAATGAACCTCTGATCCAGCTGAGCAGATTCACCTCTTTTGTGATTTCCCTACCTGGATTATTGAGCATGCATCAAGACATTGTGATAGAGATACTTTTCCTCCCCTAAAATATGGCCATAATGTGAAAGACCGATTCAATGCTTAAAGAAGTTTGCATACCTATAATCAAATGTTCACTTGCAATCAATTAATAAGAGATAAAAATGAGCAGACCCAGTAGTCATTTGAAGTAACAAAGAGTGTTCAATATCTATGTATTGATTTATTTGAAAATTTCATCCTCTCTACTAAATAACTGGATGTGCCCTTTATGCCACAAATCAACCAAGAGGAAGATGTTGGCAAGGAAGCAAGGTTATTCATTAAATGAAGCATTGACATGTGATGCAATTGGCATTTGCAAAGTAAGCCTCCATTCAATTCTAAGCTACTTCAGTGTTACAAATAGAAATGTCAGAATGGACACTTCTTCCATCATTGAGTAAGCTGATGCCCCCCCCCTGGATTTCTAACCTAGTGATTGCTAAAAGAAAATTGGGTATCAGGATATGTGCGGATCTTCATGCTCTCAACAAAGCAATCACCTCAGATAAATACTCCTTGCCCACAACTGAGGAGCTTTCCACCCTATTCCACAGTTCCAAAGTTTTCCCAACTGAACAGTGTTTGTCATACATACTGGTGTGTTCAGGTACATGTGTGCATGTCTTTTGGGTCCAAGCTCCACCCCCAGCTGCTTCATGTCCACTGTCCTTGCCGGAATACCCGGGGGGTATATCTGGACAACATAGTCGACACACGGATAAGCGTCTCTACATGGTGTTTAGTGCTCTGCTGGACCACAACCCGATCAGCAACAAATGCACCTTTTCAGCACCGCACGTTGAGTGTGTGGGGTTTTGGGTCTCAGCTAGCGGGCTTTTCTCCTCGTGTTAAATGTCAAGGCTGTCCACTGCTTCCCAGAGTCAGCGCCAGCCTTCCAGGTGGCCTCATTCCTTGGTATTACTGCTTATTACCTCAGTTTCCTGTCTGGGTATTCCAACACCACTGTACCCCTCTGCAAGCTCCTCAGGAAGGAGATACCATGGACCTGGACAGCAGCATATTTGGAGGCAGTCGAAAGGCTAAAAAACCAACTTACTACTCCACCTATGCTGGCTCATTTTCTCCTGTCATACCCTACTGTGGTCACCTGCAATGCCTCCACTTGAGTAGTGGGGGCTGTACCCTCTCATGAGCAGCGTGGCATTGAGAGACAAGGTGTCAAGGTGTAAACTTTGCAATAGAGTCAAGGCAAGGGCGGGATGGGATACTGCACCACTAACTAGCAAAGGACAGAATAACTGTCATCACCATGGAGTTCGCAGGGCCACACAGGGTTCCATGAAAAAAACTCAAACATTACATTTTTCACTTGTGCAGTAATGAGAGAAATACACATGGAGCTGGTTTCTGTTGAGAACATCCTGTCAGCCTTGATTCATCAAGATTCATCTCAAGAAGAGATGTAAGGTGATCTACTTGGACAATACCAGAATGTTTGAGAGAGCTGATGGGGATTTGAGGGAGCTATGGAAGAGCATCAAAGATCCAACAGTGAACAAGGAAGAAATGACCCAGAGATGGAAGTACAGACAGAGACTCATGCCCAGTGTCTGGAACAGTTGGGAAAATGGACTTGTGCAATCCTCTATTATTCACACTACTTCAGGGGCTGTTTTGTGGAGACCAGTTCTGTCGATGTATTTTTTTAGACATTTAGATGAACTGCAGTTCTTTGGGGGGGGGGATGATGTTGTGACGTTGATGAAGCAGATTTTATTTCATAAGAGCTGTTAAGTGACCCAAGTGACCACTAATGAAGGTGATGATGAATCTGTGTGTATCAGTAAAATATTGACAGCACTGTCCTGGTCGGCTAATTACCAACACGGATAGATGTTATGTTTTATACTCCAGTCATAGAACTTGTTAAGATAGACTAAGATTAAATGTAAAGCCTCAGAATTGTTATTAGGCTTTGAATTGCTGACCAGTCATACACTCCTGAGACTGTTGTCAATGTTTGATATGAACCTAGTGTTAGCTCATCAATTACCTAAATTAAGAATATGAATGTGTGTGTGTGCGCACGTGTGTGTGTGTGTATATATATATATATATATATATACACACACATATATAT
>OMLC01067201.1:0-13616 GCA_900302585.1 Regalecus glesne | reverse complement strand
ATATATCCTGTTTACCATTTGCAGTAATTAGTTGTTTTTATCCATCCAAACACCTATTAAACCTGCCACCATTATACTGCAGCCTCTTCTGGTCCCTAGCATTTTTCCTTCCTTTTCCTATAAATAGAATCAATTGTAGAATCTATCCAGTGTTTCTCTTCAGCCTTCTTCTCTTCAGAGACGTAATCAATCTCTAGTACGAGAACCCTGTCCTGTCAGCGCATAGCACTGGCAGGACATTCCTTGTGTATGAATAGGGTGAATATGTATTTGCAGTATTTAGTGTCCTCTCTTTTAGAGACCATACACGACTGTGAGTCTATTCCTCTCGTTTGTCACTGTAGCAAACAATGCCATTGTGCAACCCAATCCCTAGCTCCCGCTGCCTCCCCCAGTCTCTCTCCTGCTGTTGCAAGCCATCCCTCGTTCCTTCCATCCCTGACCTTTGTCCAAGGATACAGTTTCTCGTCCTGGCTTGAGACTTTCTTAAAATAAAGCCTCTGCCATGTCCCCACGAACGTGGGTGTGTACATGCACGCATGAGCATGCATGCAAACACATACATACATTCACACACACACATTCTCTCTATCTCACACACATACACAAAGCTATCCAGCCTTCTAAGGCCATACTGACAGCTGGTCAGGGGGGCCACAGGGTAGAGATGAAGGGGGATTAAGACAATGTGTGGAGCCTACTCACTCGCAGCTAACAGTTTTAAAGGGAAAGGGAGAGAAGATGTAGGGAACAAAAGGTTATGGAGAGGAGAAAGGGAACCCTTAGGTGAAGACCTCTCCCCCAATATAAACAAACAACTCAGTAGTGTACACGCTGTTTGTTCACTACGGTGTACAGATGCAAAATGCGTAGTGTAAGTGGCGTGTTAGCTAGCATACATTCCCATGTGTGTGTTGATTGAGGCGCAGCTCAAAGATGTGATATATCATCTGAATAAATCTAACTAGATTCTGGGTTACTGAGGGGAAATCCATCATATTGTATTTTTATACTCTTCCAGACCTGGTTTGATGTGACAAATATTTTATTCCCTTTGTTGCATTAGTATTATCTGCCACTATTGCATCTAACCTATTCATTTACCTTGACAGAACTTGATAAACCATACATTTTGAGGAGTTGTTTCCCTCTCGGCTCTCCTTTTGCTTTCATTGAAAACACAGGGAGATGATTTTTGGCTTTTTTTCCTCTCAATGCTAATCCCATAGAATAGCTTGTGCGTCAGTGTTTTTCAGGATGGATGATCAGAGGGAAGGCCTTTGGTTTCATTAACAGAAGATAGTGCTCATGTGAGAGACTCGTTTTACATGTCACGATTAGTCCCTGCACTGTAGGGGTGGACACTGACTTAAATGGAGCTTGGGGGGATTCAGGCCGGATGCCCTTCTTGATGCCCTGGGGTGGATTCAAAACCGCTGCCTCTGGCTTGTCAGTTCCTGAGTTTAGTGCTCATGTATTAATGCGTGATTAGGGTTGCCATATTTTATTGCTGACAACAATACAAATGTTCACTAAGTGTTGGATAACTATTCTCCTGTATGCTTCTATCACATGGGTGGGAGCTGTAAACTCTCACTCTTGATCACCAAAATCCCTTGATACCATTTCCAATATGAGGTATATTGGTAAATTTGACATCACGTGGATTTATTCATTTCCACTTTTCTCTGGATTTTCAGAGCCTTAGCACCTAACTAGCCTGTCCAAGAATTACACATATCAATCTTTTGCCATTATGTTCTCTGTAATGACACAGTCATTACAGAGAACATAATGTCTCATATTCAGTATCTTTGGTTAAAATGTGGTTTAAAAATAATCTCTCCTCTTCAGCATATAGTTTAAGCCGAATTATTTTGTGTGTGTGTCCTAGGATTTTCTATTCTAATGGGGATTGATTAAACCTGAAAGCAACTACTTTGTGGGGACATTTTATGGGTCCCTGTGTTGACAAGGGGTCTATTTTAGGGTTTAAATAAATGAATACATTTAAATAGATTTCCTTATCAGTCCCACAAGGGGAAATTTGGATTTCTTTGCATTTTAACCCATCCTATTGTATAGGAGCAGTGAGCTGCCAAATGGTGCTCGGGAAGTGTCTTGCTCAAGGACACCTCGGCACGCTTTCTGCAGGGCCGGGTGTCGAAACTGTAGCCCTTTGATTGCCAGATGACCGCGCTACCCACTGAACAATGCCGCCCCTAATTTTATTTAATTTTAATTTAATATTATCAAGCATGCATCAGGACAGGTCTATTGTCAGGTGAAGACATGGGTTAAGGGTAAAGTTTAGAATTAGGATTAGGTTAAGGTAATGAATGGTGAGGATTACAGTTAGGCCTATAGTTGTGATTGTTAAGATCAGAGTTAAGGGCCAGGGAATGAATGTAGTCAATGAGGGATCCTCATAGGTATAGGGTGACAAGGTGTGTGTGTGTGTGTGTGTGTGTGTGTGTGTGCGGGCACGTGCACTTAAACTGTATGATACAGAGTGCAAAAAAAAGGTTCTCACTGTATCAAAATTTGTTTCTTCCTGTTAACTGAATTCGATGTTTAAATCACTTACAAAGGAGATGCAGGCAGCCAGCAGCAAGATTCTAACCAAAAGGTCTTCAAATTGCTCCACAACCAGTTCCCAGATAGTTTTACCTGAAGAAACAAATAGATAAGTTAAGTGATTTTTCTGTGTGTCTCTTCTGGATGGCTGCGTGTAGATGTGCTTGCATAAGTGCATCTGTCTGATTTAATAAAGCGGTGTTAATCGGCTAGAACACAACAGACAATAATGGAAACTTCCCTGTGATTAAAAAACTCCATAATATTTGTGAATAAAACCAGATGAATCAAACGCTAGATGGGAAATACATGAAAGGCCATAAGGGAATGGAAGCACAGCGTCTGATGGGTCCTGATGAGTGTCGCTTTTCAACCAATCCGATTTCTTTTTGACTCTACCTCTCTCTGGACCCATCATTCCATATTGTCATGTAGCCGTCCAATCACCATTCGATGTATTGCTTATTGTTTGCAGTGATAGGTGATCTTATTGCACTGGCAGATTATTAGTTGGTGGCCAATCAATTGTCCAAAGAATAAACTCTAACCCCTTGTGCCAAAAGGTTCAGGGTAATCTAAATTAAGCTACAAAAAAACTGATGACCAAACATGTTGTTTACATTACTGACACATGATCGCACATGAGCATGCTTAGCCCAAGGTCACGATTATCAGTATGAACCTGCTCAGTGTTTTGTACATTATCTATTTCAAGGCCTCTTGGTAAGGTGATGGAATGGTGCAAGTAGCCAATTAAAAAACTTTAAAGCACTGACGGCATAAATCATTATTGGATGTCAAGAAGACATGCATGTCTGAATGGCAGGGAATAAAATATATAATGTGACTGACAGAATGTATGTAAGAGATACCAAGCTGTTTGGGATAAAGATGATAATGGACTCACCCTCCTCTGCTGGCAGCTCTGTGAGGGGAGGGAAACAAAGACAATTAGCACATGTATACAGCAGACATGCCAAAAAGCTTATAAAACTGCCCTAATTACTTTTTTTGTTTTTTTTAATGATTTTAGAAAATTCAATTATTTATTATTTTTCTCTTTAGATCTCAAATATAAGTCCTAATTTAATTATATACAGTACCTTAAAGCTATAATACCAGGCAGTGATCTGTTAAGCAAATTTTACGAGACCACGTTAACTTAACAGCTTTTATAAAGACCTTATCTGCCTGGCCTTTCTGCTTTATTTTCAATTCATCACCATTTGCTTTGTAGTTGCAATGACTGACATCAAATACACACGGGCTTCTGTATCACGAGTAGAGCATCAATACTAAACATAATGCTAATTCATCTATACCATGAAAAGCAAACCAAAACATGCATGCGCGCACACACAACCATATCTAGGTTGCCTAAAATATTCAGGAATCTGTCACTGTCATGTCCAATGTACCGTGGGGCTTTAATTCAAATAAGTATTTTCTATACTACTGAACCCATTATAAGTCATGAATTTGCTCCATTGCACCCACCCGCTGCCCGATAAGAGTTCTAATGCATGTATGTGTGTTTGAGGGCAGGTTAAAAAGTGGAGACTAAACACATGCTTGTTATTATTGCTGTCAACAGCAACCTGGAACTCTTGAGTTGCCTGCTTCCAAAGCATCGCTCCCCTGGTGACCTTCAAACTCTGTCTCTTGCACCATTACAAAGTCACATTCTTGAATGACAAGAGGCCTCCCAGCTTTACAGAAATCTTATAGATTTCTTCTACTTTGCCTTGTTTTGCAGATCATGTGGTGTTTTCTGTCTTTCCCTGTGTGCTGTTCACCCTCCCCAATAGGCTCTATCTCCCTCTCCCTGACCCACCACAGCATTCTAAAGGCAGATCCTTATCTCTTCCTCCGATATCATCCATTCATCCATCCATCCACCCATTCATCAATCCTTCTTTGCCTCACCATTGTAGCCATACTTGTCCAGGTTCTTCTTGAACTGCTCAGGTGAGAGGCCCGTGTCTTCACTAACGCCAAAGTGGGACAGAATGTCAGGCGACTCTTTGGTGTGTGCGTTCTCCATCCTTGCTACCAAGGAGAGGCTTTCGAGACAAAAAGAAAGGAAAAGACAGAACACTTAAAAAAAACATGAAAGTTTGTCTGGGAGGCTTGGCTGGCTCCCCTCAGGCTAGGTCACTCATCAGCAGTGCAAAGAGTTAAGACAGTGGAGAATTCAAGCCCAGTGTACTCACCACTTTCTAGTAGTGAGGGATTAGGATAGAAACTGGTGACCCCCTGCGTTCTCTCTCTCTCACACACACACTCTCTCTACCCCCTCGCTCTCCTATCGGAGCCCTAGACTGACAGAAAGTGCAACCTGGCAAAGACTCCTGAAAAGTTTTATACAGATGAAAATGTAGCCTCATTGGTGCTCACTTACTATGCCCTCAGCCCTCATTGGCTGAGATACTCAGAAATGGGTGGGCAGGGATGGTCCTTAGGCAAAGAATAGGCAGTGGGGATGGGCAGGTGGGATTGGGCAACAACTGTAGAGGGTCTATTGCCCGGCAAGCTGAAAATAAGACATGCTTTGGTGCGCGTGCATACTCAGGAAGAATAGGGAAGGGGGGGGACACAAAGGGGACACTTTCTGAATTAGAGGTAGGGGACATTGATGGGACATATGATGCGCCCACTTCTTTGACTGTCTGTATGGTTGTCAGTAGGTGTCAACACGTGCACTCGTTCATGTGTGCACAAGTGTGAGCCTGGGAATTGTGGGCAAGGTGAGCTATGTGAGGTCCCTATATGCAAAGATACTAAGAGAAAAGAATTAGAGAGATGAATATACCAAAGCCTGAACAGAAGGTTCACTTGCATGGCTATGAGGTCATGTATAGCATTACATACATGCAGACTTTTCATTCTAAAACAGTCATGGGCATCAACATATTTCTCCCTTCATGCCAGGGACAATGACTTTTTCATTTGAGATTCATCAAGTGCCACTGTAGCTCAGCGGTAGAACACGTGCTTTAGGAAGTGAAGAGCCGGAGGCAGTAGGTTCGAACCAACCATGGGGCATCAGGAAGGGCATCCGGCTTTAATCCCCCAAGCTCCATCTAAGCCCGTGTCCAACCCCACAACGTGGGCACTAATCGTGACACGTAAAACAGACCTCTCACTCATCTGACAGAGTTGCTGAGAGGGAGAATTAGATTGATGACGTATTTTTAGAGTGGGATGGGTGGGCACAATTGGATTGGGGGACGAAGGAAATACACATACGTCAGTCTGGAGATGATTTGAGGAAAGGGGGATCCAATTCCATTCGTTCCCTTCTCCAGTGAGTGATTAAACGAAAGAAGGAGAGCTGCCCAGAGCCCCTGATGGTTTGACAGAGGTATAGATAGACATAGAGTAATGCCCTCATAATCACACAAACACACACAGGCGCATCCGTGCACACACACACTCACACACACACAGGAACTGAAAACAGAAAGGAGGCGAGAGGAGCGAGGAGTTAGGTGAAGGAGAGTGCTATAGAGGAGGAGAGGTCTACATTCTGGGAAAGCATGTGAGCACAGTTCATCTAAGCCCCCTTTAGGAGCTCTTGACACAACTTGAGCCCTATGAATTGAGAAGGATAGAGAAGGAGACACAGTAACAATGTTGTCTCGGAGATTGACCATATCTGTACAGAACACAGTGCTGAACAATATAGCGGTTATAGCAATACTGCTGTTAATATGTAAATTTTAAATTGTTTATATCTGTTGCCCAGTGCAAAGTAAATACATTAATTGGAATATGATGTATGTGGGTATCCCTGCCTAAATCCACACATGGCACGGCGGTTAGCACTGTTGTCACACAGCAAGCAGGTCCTGGGTTAGAATTTCATCCCAGGTCCTTTCATGCGTGAAGTTTATATTTTCTTCCAGTGTCTGTGTCTCCGGGTCCTCTGATTTTCTGCCACCTTCAAAAAGACGTGCATATTAGGGTTAATACTCCTGCCTTTACCCCTAGGCAAGAGGGAATAGAACTGCAGTTGATCCCGGGCACTGCAGCTGCTCACTCCTATGCAATTGGATGAATTAGATGCAGAGGACAAATTTTGTTGCGTGTGTTTACAATGACAAATAAATAAAGATGAATGAATAAAGACAAATGAATAAAGATTATTCTACTCAATATGGTGTGAGCATGAAACAGCAGCATTTTCTGAGCCTGTGTGTCTTTAAGGCAGGTGTGAGGCGAGGCTGAGGATGTGTACATGCATAGGTTTGGCACGTCTTCTGTGTGTTTGCCCAGTTATTCCTAATTGCATGTTCATGGATCTACCTAAGAACCCGTTCACAGCCAAATTCCCTGTAAGGCATCATGTCAAGATGGGTACATGATGCATCTTTGTTTTTTTGTGTACTGTTTTTATCTCATTGATTGTGCTGACAAAGTGTCCGGGGCTAGGACTCTGGTTTTATCTCTGACCTATCTTGGTGGTACTGGCCAGTTGTAACAACACTAAGCTCAAGGTGGCTCACTGACATTTAGCTCAATCTCCCTCAAGGATCAGGTTACTGAGGCTCATTGTAAGCACCACTCTAATGCTAATAAAACATATGCACACATATACATTCACATACACATACAAGTACATTTGTATTTTTTATACAGTCAGTGACTAAATTCCTTCCCTAGCCACTAACCCAAGCCTAAACCATCAGAACTACATGCCTACCTAACCCTTCCCTATCTTTAACCTAATCCTAATTCCAACCTAAATCTCAAAATCAAGTCTCTAATCCTAAAATAGACCCTTTAAGAAATAAGAGCCAGCCAAGATGTCCTCCCTTTACAAAAGTATCCTCACCTTCATTGCTAAATAAATGGAAATTGGATCTTACACTATATTATAACTTAAATGGTTGGTTTATTTTGTTTTAATGCTGTGATTTGTTTTATTTTTTTTGCTGACAATCGCTTTCCAAAAGCTGCTAGGAAACCCCAGTATGATTGCCTGCTTGTTGAATAGAGAGAGATCCAGTTTACACGTCACAATTAGTTCTGATGTTTTGGGGCTGGACATGGACTTAGATGGAGCATGAGGGATTATGGCCAGATGTCCATCTTAATGTCCTGCGGTGGGTTTGAATCTGCAACATCTGGCATGTCAGTTCCTGAAGCGCACGATGTACCGCTTAGCTACCAGTGCCCCCTGTTTGAATTATTTAATAAGATTACCCATTTAATTATTCAAATGGATGTCAATGTGCTTCGTATGCTCATTCAAAACAAAAGCAAATTGTGTGAAGAATTAGGTACACCTGCAGAATCCCCATTGCGAAACATGAGTAAGTGATTAAATAATTATTTTTATTATTATACAGATGTTTTAAATATCATTGCTGGTTGCTTTTCAGTTTGATGTAGAGGCACTACCTGTCAGCATTGCCTCTACATAACTCCAGTTATTGAAGAAAATATATGATAAATCATGTGAAAAAAGGGAGATCCTGAAGAATGCAAATAGGTCTATAGAATTATACATGACAGTGGACAGAAAGCCCCATGTGTAAAATTTGCCAAGCATTGGGAGTGCACACTTGTGACTATTATCTATCTTCCCCTTTTCAGACCTGTCTTTCAGTTGCACCTGAACTTCCTCACTGCACTCGTAATCACTCTTGACAAAAATTCAATGTGTCTGATCCAGCTTTTGAACATTCCTCTTGGGTTTTGTTAGAAAGTGATTATGAGCAAAACTAAATTGCTGAATTACCCATGTGTGGGAGCTGTCTGACAATAGAATTGATCAGTGTGATGATGAAAACAGGGGGCACTTTCAGAAATTATGGCAGGTGGCAGGAGGAGTGACAGAGCCTGCAGCAGTCTGTGTATAGTTTGTGACTGTGTGCATACACTGTAAGTACAGTGTGTGTATGTGTGTGTATAGCGTACTGTATTATTAGCCTGCAGAGGGGCAGCTGGGGTTCGATGAGCTCCTCTGTAACTATACCTATAGCAGCAGTTGTGCCATGTGTGGTATAAATAGCCCAGGGGTGACGCTGGAAGGCAGCTATGACACAGCGGCAGAATTTTTGTGCTCTTTCATTGAGATTTTGGAAGGTGTCAGCCTGATGGCATGCAGACCTTACGGTGGCAAGCGGAGAGGCTTGAAGGTTATGTCAAGGTGGGGATGGATGGATAGTATGGATAGTGTGTTAGCATGTTGAGAATAATAGCCGTGACTGTGGAGGTCCTTCATCCCCTATTTGCCCTATATGTATGCTGTGCTGCATACAGTGCGCTGTATACCTCTTATTCTTTTCTAAATTCTGCAGGGGTAAAACTAGAGCTAAATTAACAACTGAAGCACCAGTTAATTTCAGTTTGGCTAGCAAAAAAATGCTGGTTTCTGGAAGCAGTAATTCAATTCCCTGCTCTGTGGAATATAAAAATTAAACTGTGACCGTATTTCTGACTGTGTTCGTTGGGCGCGAGGAATCCAACATTTCACCATCCCGATGCAACATGTAAACCTTTTGCCCAGCCGGAGCAGCTGTCCTACGACCCCTTCACCTCACTTCCACTCCTCTTTGTCAAAGCCTCTACCCTCCCCTCGGCTCAACCACTTGTCATATTTCAGGATTATATCTTAGAACAAGAAGCGATTTGGTGTTCCAGGAAAATGGATGCACCAGAAAGGTGAAACTAGTTATGATAGCTTTTGTAATGGAGACATTCGTGTCTCAGCTACCAACATGTGAATTTGTTCCCAACTCCTGCCATCTGAAGAATTGGTCCCCTAAAAGTTCCCTGTATTCCATTCTGCTAGTGCAGCCTACGGTCATTGTCCACTCCTGCATGTCTGAGTTCCCATGTGCCCCTAAGAGTTGCTCTGGAGGTATACTAAAGTCATATGCACTCAGAGGTGGTGGTAATGGTGATGGTGTATCCTCAGGCGAGGACACACATAATGGAAAATGGACTACATTATATAGCACTTTTGTAGTCTAATAATCACTGAGGTGCGTTTTAGGTGTCACGATTAGTCCCCATGTTGTGGGGCTGGACACAGACTTAGATGGAGCTTGGGGGATTAAGTCCAGGTGTTAGTACCGATACCCCATGGTGGGTTCGAACCTGCAGGCTCTGGCTCGTCAGTTCCTAAAGGAAACACTCTACCATTGAGGTACCGTTGCCTCCGTTTAGTCTATTGATTTCTCATAATACTTTACAATGTATCCCCTTACATCCTTCCATTCACACACTGATGGAGGAGGCTGCCATGCAAGGGACCAACCATGCTCATCAGAACCAGTTAGGGGGTTCAGCATCTTTTCAAGGACACTTCAATATACTTTCTAGAGGATCTGGGGATCAAACTGATGACCCTCCAATACCTCCCTCTCCTCACACAATCCACTTAAGTTGCTATCTCACATCATTAAAAGTGACCCCAATCCACCATCCATCCTGTTTCTCTCTATTGAGAGTACTGTTTTTGGGAGAATATTTTTTCAAGTATTCAGCTAGTAATGGTACCTTCAATTTGTACAATGTAGGACGTATGTACCCAGGAAATATGCACTAACTGGATTATGTTTACATAAGATCTCTATTTTTCACATATTTTCAGGGGCTGAGCTGACTTACTGACAACTCGGTCATGCAGCCACGACAAGTTAAAAGTAGCGACAAGTGGTAAGTGCTGATCACTTTTAAGTCTATTAGAAATTGTAGTTTGTGTCTCCAAAGGAAGTATCAAGAATACCCTCTCATGGCTGTTATTCAGTCTAGCAATAGAGTACAATGGATAATGGGTTTGAGGACAAAATGACGTCTCATTTGAATTGCATAGGCTTAAAATTATTCCTGCTCACATAACTGTCCCTGACAGTTCCATTGTGGTTGACATTGTGTTTTACCGTTCATCGTTTGTGGCAGGAAGAGTCCCTTCCTTACTGTTTTTTCTAGACTATAAGGTGCTGCCTATTTTATTCAGCTGGCCTTTCCTGCAATTTATATTCCAAAGCAACTCGTACAGTGTAATTTTGTTGGACAAATAGACTGCATTTCAAATAAATCAATTTAATCTTGGGACTATGTACCACTGTACTGTACATGCTCCATCTAGGTCCGTGTCCATCCCCACAACCTGGGGTCTAATCATGACATAAAACGGACCTCCACCACCATATAAATGTGACTTATACATTGAATCAACATATATGTGTTGGTTTTTTTCCTGACTACATCGAGCTTTTTTGCTAAGTGTGACTTGTAGTCCTGGGAACGTGATTATTTCCAATAATGCAATGAAATAATGACTGAGCAATCTTGTTAGTGTCATCAGCTTTTATGTCATAAGTTATACCATGCAATATAGACTACATCAGTAATAGAATGGAAAGCAAGTTCACATTTATCAACAGGTCAAGCACTAGTATTTTTCAATAAAGTAATTGTTAATAAAATGGCAACTGTCTGATGATAGTACGACAGAGAGAGAGAGAGAGAGAGAGATCCATGTGAGAGTTCAAGTCAAAAGATGTGCTGTAGAAAATCATTGTGCTAATTGTCCACTGAGCATACATGTCTAGCTTTCATTGTTGTGTTAGCAGCATGTATGTGTGTGTGAATGTCTCTGCAGTGGTGACAGCTTCACGGGGTTGCCCCTACATGCATCTCTCAGTGGCAGGTTAGTTTGAGAAGCTTGACATTCTCTGAGTTTGGGAGTATATTTAACCCCATACCTCCCCGGCCGGATGGCCCCGCCATATACGGTTGTCTGTAAGGGTAGGCTTGATATGACGGGACACACTGGCATGGAGAAACCATAGTGACAACAGGATAATAGATGAGAGGAGATGGTGGTGGAGGTGGAGGGAGAACTTCACCAAGGAGAAGGGGAGGGGCAAAAGTATGGATGTGATATTTGAGGGCATATAATGCTTTTATCCTTTTGCAAAGTACTCATCAGTCACAGTGGCAGATTCTCATGCCAGTTGTATTCCTTGGTGGCCACAGTAGCTTCAGATTAGAGAAAGAGGAGATTGAACAAAGATGAAATATCCTACAAAGTGGCCAAAAGAAATTTCAGACTTGACCAGCTGCACTAAAAACCTACCAGCATTTGACCTGGACCTAGTCTAACATTTAAGGACTGTTGACAAAATGTAATATGATAAATATAAACGGATACATTCTCTCTTCCTTCTTAACTCCCTCTTGTGCTCTCTCACTCTCTTGTCTTATTCTCAGACTGATCCATATCCAGATACATACAAGACACATACGAATACAATTATACAGGGAGGATATGTACACAAAGACACACACAGACACAAACACAAACCACATCGATATATTAGGACCACCACCAGAAGGGTGCATACTAGCTATAAATTAGTGTTCACTATAGTCTTCTCAATCATTTGCATAATAGGACCATTGCATTTTATCATTGGTAAGGTTACTTTTAAAATGGTTGCAGATTACTTGTTACCCATTTTAAATGTAATAAGTAATGTAACTATTTTCATTACTGCTGCAAAGTAATATAATCTATTACATTTGATTAGTATTTGACTACTTTTCCAAAATCACGTTTTAAACTGTGCAATAAAGAGGAAAAGTCCTTTCAATATACATCAAACCAGGCAGTGTAAACTTCAAAACAATACTTAACTAACTATGTTGTCAAACTTTGATTAAAAGTTCTTCAAAGTTGAGACTCACGCTGGCTGGAAACATGCCAAAAGAAGGCCCTCCTGTATAGAGAAGAGACGAAAAACATATGACATATAAGCTTTTACCGAACATGGTATATTTGGATGTGATCCTTTTGTGTCCCCAACAATTTGACTCAGAACTAATTTAGTTACATATTTTTTCTCAGTATCTGTAATGGATTACAAATAATCTTATCTTCTAATTTAATCATCTAATGTCATTGCATGTAACTAATTACTCCCCAACACTGCCTATGGACTTGACACACACACACACTCAAATGCTCACACGCACTACAAAATGGCAAACCGAAGCGAAGCCTGAGACGCATTAATACATACAAGTCATGCAGGCTATGCTTGAATATCCAGTTGAACACTGACCATGTGAGAGAATATAGAAAAGTGACCTTGCAGACACAAGTGTCAAGATTTCTGAGTATGTCACAGTATATGTGTGAGCGTGTCTTTGAGCAAGAGACACAGTGTGTATATAATGCACCAGACAGGTGTATCTATGTGTGTTTGTGTGTGTGTGCATGTGCACGTTAAAGAATATATTTTTGTATACACTTGAAAGTGTTTGTTTGTGTGTGCATGTTTGTATAGGTTCATGCATGTGTGAGTGTGCCTGTGGGCATGCATGTGTGACAGGTGTTTGTCTGGAATGGCGCTAAGCTTTAAGTGCTGTCCCAAGCACTATTCCTGGGGTATTGAGCTATTGGAGCATTCACTAGTAGTAATAATAATAATAATAATAATAATGGTAATAATAATATTAATATGATCCACTATAGCACTTTTCTTAAGACACACACACACACACACAATAGATAGGATAGTGGACATAGTGTGTATTTTATTTCTGATACTTTGAGTCTAGTTGATGTAATAAAACAGAAAAAAACTTCACCAAATAAAGATTTCTTGTTAGTGATGTAACAGATAATAGGATGTCATTGTAGTTCGGCAGTAGACTAGGGACATCAGGAAATGACAAGCGAGATGTCGTGGGTCCAATACCCCTGTGGGGCGTCAGGGAGGGTCCCCAGACTTAATCTCCCACACTCCATCTAGCTCTAAAACGGGACTGGTTTTAGTGAAAAACACATGAGGTCCTGAATATCGGCATATTTTATCAGTTTATTTACATATATGATACAGGACAATGTGCGTGCTTCTAGTCTAACGACTACTCAAAGCACTTTGCAACAAATGCCTCACATTTACCAACCATCGGGGATTAAGGCTAGATGCCCTTTTCTTGACGCCCCGTGATGGGAACCTGCTACGCCTGATTTGAAGGCATGCACTTTACTGCTGAGCCGCCGTGTGTTT
>OMLC01067199.1:0-13169 GCA_900302585.1 Regalecus glesne | reverse complement strand
GAAGTTGAAGCAGTGAACTCAAGGGGGCGAGGCAACAAGAGGGACTGTTGTTTGGCGGGCTCACAATCCCGACCCGGCCGAGAGACGGCAGCGGACCGAACGCATCTCAACCTTTGGCTTAAAATAACGGTTTCTCCTTGCAGCTACTTCGTAATTCTCAGTATGCGTCGATGAGATCTACCGTGGACTGTGTACGTGCAAAGCCCCCGTTGGGTCTCCGATTTAAAAAACCGCAGTTTTCGGGGTCTGATTCTCCTGGATAATAATAATAATAATGAGGTAAGAGCTTCCGGTCGCCATTTTGCCGGTATTTGAGCGGAGTGCGGTAAAATCGCATGGCGCAAAACAGCCTGCTCAGATTGAGTAATTTGGATCCACTCCGGTGAGATGTCGAAGCGACATCGTTTAGATCTGGGCGATGATTATTCGTCGGGTAAAAAGAGGACATACTCTGAAGGGTATGTAGCAGAGAAACACCCTGCTGGTTTACTTCTGTACCTCAGAGAATACACCTCCGACCTGCAGACGGCGATGGTTTGTTGTTGTCCCGACGCATGACGCCTGCTAACTGCTTACGCTAAGGACCATTATAGTCAAACATATGTCCCACTGTGATCTGTGAAAATACAACTGTCCTTAGAGAGATACACAACATGATCAGCACATCTGATTGTTTGACTTCATGCTATTGTTAGATAGCATATTAATACAGTAGTATGTGTTTACAGCCCGGCCTACACGTGGCTACCTATTAGCCTTTTGCTAAAGCCTGAGGCCCGTGGGTCATGTTAGTGGGATCTCAATCTAACGTCCGATCACTTGCAATGACAATACACTACGAACTGTATGTTTTAAGGTATTGTGTTAACGCAACGAGGTCAAATATTATTTTGATCCAGGTTCATAGCTTCATATAAGGGATGGCTTATATTTTAGCTTTGGCCTAACCCGCTAAACGGCAGTAGTAGTCGTCTTCAGGAGGGGACGGGAATCAATGGTTTTGGAACTTTGCTTACATAGTCGTTCTTGTCGATCCTCACACACAAATTTGTCGCTCTCTTTTCTTCTTCAAGCCAAGTCAGTTTCACCTTTAAAGTACAGCCCATACATCCGAAACCTGGTCATAGCACGACCTGTAGTTAAGATGTGTGCATGGACTGTTTATCTTTCCTGCTTCTCTACCCCAGGCGTAGGTTCACTTTGTGAATTTCAACTTGTTTTCAAATACCTCAGGCGCTGAGCATTTGCTATGCACATTGAGTTTGTCTACGTAGTCAACCTGCAGAAATAGTCATGTGTAGACTTTTGTTTTGTGGCGTTTAACCAGCCTTTCCATGACAGCAGCATTGAAACATACATACGCCAAGCACTACAGTGCGTTGATGTCACCTCCTGTGATGATCCTGCCAGGCTGTCATAGGGTATTAAAACTAATATGAAAACCCAGCCTCTTGTTATACTACTAAAGATCTCTTAAATCCAGTCCATTTTAAATAAGAACAGGTTACTAACTCCACCTTTTAATTTATCTTGAGGCAGGTTCTTGGGAATGCATGTTCTTTGTCTGTGATGCCCTTTTTATATTCACACACATGTACATCAGGCCCCCCTTTACTGCAACTATTCCAGGGATTTGAATGGGTGACCTCATGGTCACAAGCTGTGTGATAAGCATTTATATGAATTCTGAAAAGTGTTTTTCAGTTTTACTTGATTTGCATTGCAGACAATTAGCTTGTTCATGACCTTTGCATGCTGCACTTGATTAGGCTATGTCTTTCTCCATGGGGGGATAAGGATGTGCGGTAACCTTTTCATGGAATTTGAAGAATACAGGTTGACATGGGCTTACGTTTGTTAACTGTCACCTCCCATGTTTCACCTTTTGTAGCTTTGGGTTCTTTCTATGTGTGCGGATTTGGCTGTTTTGTTAAAATCATTTTGGGTGTGCTTGATTATCAAACAAGAAAATGTGCATGTTTGGCTTACATTAGGGTTATTTCTTGTTGGTCTTTTTTGGAGAAATACATCAGTTGAATTTGTAACAAGACTCACTATAGCTAACACCAGTCTAATTCAATCACTTCTGTTACACAGGCGTGACCGTGATCGCGACCGTGACAGAGACAGAGAACGAGATGAAAGGTCCAAGGACAGGGATCGGGACAGAGATCGTGACAAGGACAGAGAGAAGGATGTGAAACCTCCTGGGTTGGCCTTCCACCCGGCTGAGGTTGTCGGAAACCTGCTAAAACAGACAGCCATGCACCAGCAGATCAACCCCTTCACTAACTTGCCCCATACACCTCGCTTCTACGAGATCCTCAAGAAGCGTCTCCAGCTCCCTGTATGGGAATACAGGGAACGCTTCTCTGACATCCTGGGGTGCAACCAGAGCTTTGTGCTGGTTGGAGAGACTGGCTCTGGGAAGACCACACAGGTAGAGAATGCTTTGTGTTCCTTCCTTCTTTCCTCCCTTCTGATACACTAAGTGGTGGACTGATTATATATAGTGGCTTCCATTACAGGTGTTGTTTCAATGTGACCTAGCTCTGATCACACCAGGCTGCGAAGCTCAAAAGTTTCATTGACCTTGTGCTGTGATCGGATCAGCCGGGTCACTTCACAAGGTGGAATGGCTCGTATTGTGTTTGGAACAGTAAATAACCAAGATGTGCTCAGGGACCTGAAGACATACAGCGGAAATGCATCTAGAGTGGATGCACAAGTTTAGCACATTCATTAGCCCCCCCACCCCACACACACACACACACACCCACACTCTGGGATATCAGCTGTCGAAAGGGCAACTCAGACCAAATGTCTTTGATGTTGTCAAGTTCATTATGAACAATGGTCGATTCTCTTGGATCATCCAGAGTGACTTAGTTAAAGACAGCCAGCAGAATGTGGTCAGAAGGTTTGAAGAAGTTTTTGCAGTGTCAGAAAGTTTCAGCCATTATAGTTTGACAGGGGATAGCGTGATAAGTGCTACAGTTATGACACCATCCTGGTAAGTGGCCAATGGGAATATGCATGGTAGAAAATTACATTAGTGGATATTTTTTAGACGGTGATGCTGGTCAGTACACACTAGTCAGAATGAATGTACACTTATCCATGTGCCTTTGTTGTAGTCAGAATTGATATGAGTCATCTGCTAGTCTAAAGTACCTCTCTAGACTATTTCATTCAAATGTTGTGATATTACTGTACCTAAAGCTCACTTTGGGGTTTTTTAACCTGTATCATTGCTTTTTTTTGTTTCTCGAGTCAAAATTTGTCACGATTGATGTATCGGCATGTTTCTTACATGAGGTCATTTTGAATGTCTGTGGGACCAGGCGGTCTTTATGCTACAGTCACACCCATCAGCTGACATCGATCATTCATAACTGTTTCATACATTGACAGTAATCTCTCGTTATCTTGTGCACTGTAACAAAAGGATATTTTAAGAGTTTTTTCAATCTTTAATCTGTCCGCCACCACATGGGGACTAATCGTGACATGTAAGAATGGACCTATCATATAGTGCACATTAAATCTGCATGATGGCCACAATCATAAAGTGTGTGGGATCCTTTAAAAAAAGAGGCCACTGGCACAAAGGGAAGTGGTGCATTTTGAGGACAGCTGTCAGTGATGGCTGTACTTTAAGTGTGAGGGGGAAGGGGAATTCACTTTATGCATTCAATAACTGGATAATTAAACCATTTCATGAATATTTGAAATGGAGTGCTGTATTATGTTGAGGCCAACAAGAGCTGATACATAAGCATCCCAATGAATGGGCTGTGATGATCTGCTTTTGTTATTGACAATTCATACTGCTGTGTGAATATGGGTAGTCAGGCAAACCGCAGGGGGAATAGTGTGGAGGTAAGCCTCTTAACATGTGCCATCTTTGCAGGTCTCCTCTGCTTTTTAACTGAGAGGGTGATTCCCACTTGAAAATGCAAATGGTTTTAATGATTGTTTTGTACAAATGACTGTTTTGCAGTTTGCAGTTCCCATAATGAGAACCCCGATGTGCTATTTAGTTATACGATCTTTACTTCAGTACCCGCATCAGAGTTTGTCACCTAGTATTGGCCTCCATGTAGGCATGTCACTTGTCATCATGTTAAATGCTATTATTAGCTAAACTCCGATAATAGACCTATATGATAAGGCTCCTTTGTTTCGGTTTTTACTGATCACAAACAAGCCAGTCCAAGAACATTCGCTGGATGCTCACTGCAGCTAATATGGCACAGGGATTCTTCATTAGCTCATTTAAAAGGGATCATTGTTAAAAATGGAAGATGTTCTTTCAAAGGGAATAATTACATTTTGGTTCTTGCCTCTTTAAAAAAAACTTCTGTTTTTCAAAATGCTCCCTAAGGTGCTCTCAAAATAGACCTGCTTTTTTCTTCCATGCTACCGAAAGTTGTGCGTTTGATTCTGCATATTGAATATATTGAATTATAATGTACACTACTGAGGGAACCTGAAAATTGACAAGACGATCTTGGATGTTAAGATGCAACTTTAACTATTTCTGGCTCACACTCTGCCCTAGTGACCGCTACTGTCTGGTCCCTCAGATCCCCCAGTGGTGTGTGGACATGGTGCGGGCCATACCAGGACCCAAGAGAGCCGTTGCATGCACTCAGCCTCGGAGGGTGGCTGCCATGAGTGTGGCCCAAAGGGTGGCTGACGAGATGGATGTCATGCTGGGGCAAGAGGTGGGCTATTCCATCAGGTTCGAGGACTGCAGCTCAGCCAAGACCGTTCTCAAGTAAGAGGGAGGGTTTGTTACCTCAAGCTTAAATCTCGTTTAAACATGTGCCACACTCATCTCCTAAATATGTATATCACATGCATGTTGTTTGGTTTGAAAATCGATACAAATAAAAGAACACAAACTGTTAGAGGATATTAGAGCATTGCATAGGGGTGTTCTTAAGAATGAAATATGAGCTCTAAGGGGAAATTCAAAAGATGAGATTGAATGGACTTGCCTGAGCATTTCAGGTAGGATGACACATAGTATTGGAGCCCCACAGTCCTGAGTTGAGGCTTTGGGACAGGAAGGTAATACACTTGGTTGTGCTTGACCTGGCCGTCTTCTTGGAGAACCGTATGTGCCTTTGACGTATTTGTCTTGTGTCATTTTATCAACCAGGTACATGACAGATGGAATGTTGTTGCGTGAGGCCATGAACGATCCCCTGCTGGAGCGTTACGGTGTCATTATCCTGGACGAAGCCCATGAACGAACTTTAGCCACCGACATCCTCATGGGGGTCCTTAAGGAGGTGGTCCGTCAGAGGCAGGACCTCAAGGTAGTCCCCACTGTCATTATAGGATGAGACTTGGTAATTCCATGACAGCAGGTGCCTTATATTTAAAGAAAGGCCAAGCTGTTACCTCAGCGTCATTCCATCAGTTATTAACCCCGTTTAACCTCTAATTTATCTAGCCTCCAGTGAGCATCAGCATGGGGGAGCAATTCTCGTATTTACAGTTTTAGCTAATTTAGAGCTAAAGCGAAAATCATTGTCATCCTTTCCATTATAAACCCCAACTAACCCCCCATCTGCTAACTGTCTGTTGAGGATTATCAAACCATGTCGTCAAGCTCAGAAATGCACCACTAGTCCCCTCCGCGGAGTGGAGGAGATCGCACCCCAGGTCAGCCCATTTTAAGGCAATCAGCCGAGGGGGATGGTGGTGGTGCGTGCTGCTGTTGCAGGGAGCTTGGTGGCAGCGGGCGGGGTGTTTATAGACTGTGCCACACGTAATTCTCATAAAGCAGATGGGTAATGACTAGTTGTTTGTCAGTGTGGAATCAAAGGTTAGACAGTTGTTCGGGGGACTGTTAAATGAGGTTGCCTTTATAGTTAAACCATCCTTCCAGCTCTCTCACGCCTCTCTATCCCTCATCATCCTTCTTTCCAAATTTGAAAGTTTAATTTGCCTTGATTAAGAGCAATTATGATGTCTTGCAGAGCGTAAAGCAAAATATAGAGTCTGGCCCCTGAAAATATTTGAGATTGAAAATGGGCGATGTGCCTCCCATCAGAATCCCAATGCACTCATTCTAATGGGATCCCGGGAGCACATTGTGTAACAAACTTATAAACCGGATTAGAAGCGTGTACCTCTCATGGCAGCTGAAAAAATTCTACCTGACATGGAATGGCCAAACAATGAATCCATCCTTTACTCTTTAATTTATAATGGTCCAGTTTTCACCAGCCATCAAGAGACTTTACTTACCACAGTAGCCCTTAACTGTGCTTTCCATGCTCGAAGATAATCGCTTACCACAAACTGAAGATAACACATACAGTTGAATTCATTTTATTTGTATAGCCTGTTATCACAAATTACAAATTTGCCTCGGTGGGCTTTACAGTAATAAAACATTCTTTCCTTAGACCCTTGTATTGAATAGAGAACAACCCTCTAAAAATGTTTTAATAGGGAGAAACACAGAAAGAAACCTCAGGCAGAGCAACAGAAGAGAGATCTCTCTTCAAAGATAGACAAGCATGCAATGGATGTAATGTATGCAATTTACACAATACAGCATTGGTAGAGGACAATAGAATTATAATGGAAATATAAAATATATGAAGAATATGATGAGGATGTGAACCAGTGTGGCAATGCCACTGGAGCAAAGAAATGTGATGAGGATGCCAAGCAGTGTCCAGGTGGTGACCACCATCACCATGGAGACCTGGGAGGATGACAGATTACATGTGCACACTGGGGAGACTCACATCACAACATTCACATACACAGGAGAACAGAGAGAGAACGATTTTTTTTTAAAAAGAGAAGTTTGGAAAAGTAAATCTATACTCTATGATGTCATTGGCAGTGCTTAGTAACTTCATTGAGACAGACACCAGCTGTAGTATAGGTCGTGAAAGGGGATTTTCTTCGCAGACCAATATCCGGCAATTGGAACTAGAATAACCAGGTGCTGAAGCAGTAAACCCCCCTGTCCCATCCACTCAGCTGTACAGCATTGAGATGAAGTGACATTCATTCTGCTTCTATCCAGTACATACTGTCATGATTATACTGTACTCGGTTTTACAACCGTCAGATACTTTGTCAATGGGCGGTATAGTGAGTATATTGTAATTCAACCCTCTGCTCACATCGGATGCATCATGAATACCCGTGATCACTAGTCATTTGCTGTGAGCTGCAAGCCCAGTAGCAGTTGTTGCCAAGGGGGTGGCTCTCATTCCCACTTATTGACATCAGGCTCAGTTACTCTAAAATCTATCAGGTTTGATGTAGAGATGTTAGCCAGAGAAAGGGGCCAGCCTCATCATTGGCTTTTTTATCATCATCTGCTTGCTCAAAAATGGTCTACATGGGATGGATAGTTTCAACCTGAAAAACAGAGACTTTGCTTCTAAATTAACTATACAGAAATTAGAAATGATAATAATAATAATGATTCCCTTATCAGTCCCACAATGGGAAATTTGTATTTCTCTGCATTTTTGACCCAACCTATTGTATAGGAGCAGTGAGCTGCCAAGATATGGCGCTCGGGGAGCAGTTAGGGGTTAAGTGTCTTGCTCAAGGACACCTCGACATGCTGTATGCAGGACCAGGGATCGATCCTGCAACCTTCTGATTGCCAGGTGACCACTCTGCCCACTGAGCTAAAATATATTTAGCGCCGAAAGATGAAATTCACTTACTGTGTTACCTTCACTTTCACTGCAGAGCATATGCAAGATTCTCAGTAGACCCTTCTCAGGATAACAGAATGGACGGGTACAGGAGGGCTGGAGCGGGTGGAGGTTGCCCACTTCCTACTCAATGGTGGATGGTGTCATTTTCTTGCACTAAAATAAATAAAGGTCCATTTTTGCGTGTTATGAATTGCCCCCGTATTGTGGCGGACATGGTGGGCATGACCCAGATAGAGCATATGGAATTATGGCTAGGTGTCCTTCCTTGCAGTGGGATCAAACCCGCGACGCTTAGCTTCTCATTTCCTGACGCACACCTTTTAGCACTAAGCTGCTGCCACAAAATCCTGACATGGGATTGCCATGTCAACCAAATACATTGGTTGCCATTAATATACCTGCTTGCGTTATGGCTTACCAAGACATGCTACACTTACATCACCTCACGTACAGGCTATTATTTATTTGTGTTCTACGTTATGATCATTTTAATCTCTGGAAAGTGCTTGTCAATGTTTGTTGGTTTTTAATGTGCTCTATAAATAGATTGAGGCAGATGTTGTGGGTTCGAATCAATCGCCAGGCATCAGGAGGGCCATCCGGCCTTAATCTCCCACACTCCATCTAAGCCCGTGTCCACCTCCCACAACGTGGGGACTAATGGTGACATGTAAAAATGGACCTCTCTCTTTATAAATAAAGTGACTTGACTTATGTTTCATATGAGCAGCCCACAAGAGTCAATTTACTTGTATCTGCCTGTATAATAAAATATTGTTATTCAGTTCATGGCCTTCCATAGGTCAGAGACTTGGACGTTTAATGTCAATTGATACTGTATATTCTCCATCTTGGGTTTGCTCCAATACCCTCATTCTAAACTCCACTCCTATGCAATATCCGCCCTCTATGGCTTTTTGTGCTGTCCTCCACTTTGTCATCCTGTATTTGGTATTCCGTTTATCTACTTACAATGTGCCCTTATCCCCTATTACTGTCATCAGCGAGCCATATCAAATGCCAACTCATTCCTCACATGAGTGCCCACTCCCATAATAACTACTACTATTGTTTATACCGGGCGTCTGTTTTCTTTATCTCGCCCTCTCCCTGCACCATACCTAAATTACATGTCCCTCACCTCTCTTTATCACACATGTGCCCTCCCTTGGTCAGGTCATTGTCATGAGCGCCACGCTAGATGCCGGCAAGTTCCAGGTTTACTTTGACAGCTGCCCGCTGCTGACCATCCCTGGGCGGACGCACCCTGTGGAGATCTTCTACACACCAGAGCCTGAGAGAGACTACTTGGAGGCCGCCATCCGCACTGTCATTCAAATCCACATGTGTGAGGAGGACGAGGGCGACGTTTTGCTCTTCCTCACTGGACAAGAGGTAGGAAATTTTATTCTTTTTTTCTGGATTTAGGTTCAACCTTGTTGGTTGTTTCAATTGAACAGACTAGATGAGATGGACTGGAGTTGGGTGGGGAATTTGGAGATGTCCAGCCAAGGCCTTGAGCTGGGTCAATTCCCGGGGGCTACAATAGGCCGTAAGCCCACATGGTGCAAGGCTGTCTGGTTGAGCAAACATGACATGCTAGTAAAAATATTCCCGGGTTAGCTGTCAACCTTTGGGCAGGGTTGTTCATAGAGGTATGTAAAAGCCAGCTCTTGATCACCAAGAGAAGATGCTGAGGATATTACATTGACTCTCAGGAATACCTTCTCATACAGTCACTTCTATCTTTCTTTCCTAAGCCACTCTTGTAATAGAACTTCTCCATATCACAGTTGTTTCCCAGCAGATGTGAGAGGTCCATTTTACATGTTGTAATTAGTCTCCATGTTGGGGGGGGTATGTGGAGATGGACTTAGATGGAGCTTGGGGGGGGTGTCAAGGTCAGATGCCCTTCTTGATGCCCCGCAGTGGGTTCGAACCTGCAGCCTTTGGCTCGTCATTTCCCAAAGCATGTGCTCTGCCACTAAGCTGCAGCAGCCCACTCTAAGCCACACTTTTCATAGAATTTCAATTTCATCGTTGTTTCCCAGCAGATGAACAAATGGTTTTTTTAACCTCCGTGGCATAAAGGTGCAATAAGTCTTGTATGATTTTGACCTTGTATGATCATTTAGCTCCCCAGAGTGGCATTCGTTACCAACTGTACGTGTTGCTCTTTCAAATCACGCCCACACACAGGCACGACAAATGATCAATGCTCCGATTAAAAGAGATATTTATTTAATGCATGTGGCCATTCCTGTGTGTAAACCAGCAGGATTAGGTTTTAGGTGGGGGTGGGGATGTGAAGTAGGTGGGTGGGGGTTGACCCAGATACCACCCGCCCCACGATTCCCTGAAATTAAGTCATTTATTTTTTTCAGCCCTGCAAATGTTGTCCACTGATGTGTAATGGAGGGCAAGGTTCACGCCCAAAATGATGAATTTGGTCACAGCTGGGTAGACACACACTGGCAGGCGGCGCACACATGCGCACAGAGAGACGCGAGTCTGCTGATGGCGGGTTAGGAGGAGCAGCCTGTCGGATCCAGCAGCGCCTGTGGCGTTGTGATTATTTTCTCAACGTTTTCATGAAATCACATTTCGGGTCCGCTGATTGCTCGTGGTTGAAAAGGAGCAACTAAATTGATGTAAATGCAACACAAATTGCTCTGGAGACCACCCCTACTTAGTGGATTTGACTTTTTATTTCCATTTGCTTTCCCTTATGCTCTTTGGAGTACTGCTTCCGCTTCTTTCCAGTCCACACACGCAAGACGGGCTCAAAAAGGAAGTGTGGTATTTTCGCATGCGTCCCGACCCACCTGATCAGTTAATACAAGGGCCCCGTTCATCACCCGTGATTATTTGTCACTCAGCAGCAGCTCGACGGCTAGCCGGCACACCTACATCCGTTCTCATTTGCTGATGCGGGATCGATGCCTGGCTCGTTACGAGAGGAATGAAGCCATGGAGGGCATTGTGTTTGAAGTGGTCTCTTTCGAGGGCCGGTAATTGATTTTAGATTTAGCAGTGTTCCAGCTGCTCTGACAGCCGGGGAGGCCAACAGCCTTCCCTCTGAATGCATGGGGGGAAAAGGCGGAGAGGGGTGCACCGGGTACTGTGTTAGACATGGTTTAGAGATGAACGTGCGGTTCTGATGTGTACACAAACTTCACCCTCCCTCCCCCATCCTCGGCCATCGGTGTGTGCAAAGCCCCAGCGTCACTGAGAGCACTGCCGCGGTGAGTTCATTAACACCCCATCCCCCTAATTAGGTCAAAGAAGTTAATGTGAGGTAGGTCTGGCGAAGATGGGCGTTCAAAGGATGCTGCTCCGCGCCCTCCAGTGCTTCTCAACGTCTTCGGTCTCCCAACAACTTTGATGTCGACTAATGATTGGAAGGCAGATCCACGACAAAGCCGAGCAGAGTTTTTCTCCAAATGCATAATTTATAACCGACCCACACAGAAAGTGCCGGACCTCTTATTTTGTTTATTTCAGGGTGTTTTCTCTTTAAATCTCCAAGGAGGAGTTCATTAGATGTTTTACCGACAAACAAACACTACCAAAAGCAAAACTCCGTGTGAGAAAGTTGAATTCTACCACTGCTGTATGGCAAAGAGAAGTCCTAATATTTAAGCATCCCCCTCAGCTGCCGGGGTCAAAACAAGGGGAGCGAAGGAGGGTTTATTTGGTTGTTGAGGAGACACAGCAATGTGCTCACTGATTCAAGAGTTTGGCTGTAGAGTCATCTTTTTGGTGGTGGGCGCCGCGGTGTCCCATAGAGACAGGCTGAGAAGTTCAGTCATCTGTGAGGGACTCGGCGTAGAGCTGCTGCTCCTTTATGTAGAAAGGAGCCAGTTGAGGTGCTTCAGCATCCAGTAAAGATGCCACCTGGTCTCCTCACTGGTGGGGTGTTCCGGGGACGTCCAGCTGGGAGGAGGCCACAGGGTAGACTGAGGACCAGGTGGAGGGATTATTTCCCCACACTGGCCCGGGACCACCTCAGAATCCCCCAGCAGAGCTGGTGGACGTTGCCAGGGAAAGGGAATTTGGGGTACCCTGCTGGAACTGTTGTACAGATAAGCAGTTGAAGATGAATGGGCCATGGTAGCTTGGCAGTAGAGGATGTGCTTCGGGAACTGATGAGTTGGAGACTGCAGGTTCAAACCCACCGCGGGGCATCAGGAAGGGCATCCAGCCTTCATCCCTCACCGCTCCATCTAAGTCCGTGTCTACCTCTGCAACATGGGGACTAATGGTGACATGTAAAAATGGACCTCTCATGTCTTTGGTGGTAGGGGTCATGAGGAGTGCTGGCGGACAGGTTCCTGCTGCTGGCCCCCTGCCCCTGTGCATGTTCACGTGCAGCGTCTCGTTCAGGAGGCTCAGCCAGCTCAGTCCCTCTCCTTTTGGCAAACAAGCCTCTTTTATTCCGAGACAGATGCTGCATCCGGAGAACCTGATAGGCTATTAATTCCTGTGCTAATTTTACCACTCCATTCAGATTTACTCTCGTCCCCTTGTCAGTGGGTTGATTATGAGGCAAATGGCCATCAGTCGGGTTTAAATTAATGCAGCGAGAGCTGGGACAAACAAACAGGACTGGGAACACTTCACTATACTAGTTGGCGAAGGGAAAACACCACAGTAGCAGTTTGTCATGTCCATGCAGTGATTATTGACTTTAGGGTATCACATAGATTTATGGCAACTTCTCCTTGAAATGTAAAGTTAACACACTGTGAAGCCTTTTAGCTTCATGCCTCCAGGGAGAGGAGACAAGTATCTTCAGGTAGATTTGTAAGGGGAAAGTTTCGCTGTGTGTGTGTATTTTACAGTAGCCTTGGATCTGTCCAAATCTCCATTAAATGAGTTTAGCATTGAAGTCAATGACAGCACATAACCACAACCCTGCAATAGCACTGCATTGTTCCCTGGGGCCTGTAGGTGGTGCCACAGTATAGGCTGTAATGTGGATTTTACAGTAGCTGCAGCTCGATTGGGATTATGTTTGCTCAATTTTGTGGCAAATTACAAAGAAAATGGCCCTGATGTGTGGCTGTTGGAAGTGACATGAAGAAAACCATGTGACACAATACTATCCAGTGTCCATGTTCATGTGAGTCAAACAAAAGTATGGCATGTTCATATGATGGATTCTGCAGGTGTAGACTTACGATCTACATCTTTATTTTTGTGGTGGACTTATTTTGCATTTTTATCTGTATCTATTGGGGTAGAATGCACACTATGGGAATCGATAAGCTAGAGGTTGTAGGTTTGAACCCACTGTGGGGCGTCAAGGAAGGGCATCCGGGCTTAATCCCCAAAGCTCCATCTAAGTCTGTCCACCCTCACAATGTGGGGACTAATCGTGATATGTAACAGACCTCTCTCTCTCTCTCTCCCCCCCCTTTTTCTCTGTCTTTCTCTCTCATGTATATACAT
>OMLC01067198.1:0-13979 GCA_900302585.1 Regalecus glesne | reverse complement strand
ATATAAACTATTGATTTTGAATAGAATCTATATCTATACAGGGGAACAGAATTGCTCAGTTGGTAGAGGGATTGTCCGGTGATTGGAAGGTTGTAGGTTTGATCCTTGCACCTGCACAGAAACATGGTGAGGTATCCGTGAGAAAGATAGGGTTCCCCTAACTGCTACCTGTGACATGCCCAAGGTGTCTCCCAGCCTCTCTCCAGGTGGGCACTGAGATGGGCTCCAATTCTCCTGGCACTCAGCATCAGATTAGCGGTGGATGAATATCAATACAGATTTTACTAGTTGGCAGGTTTCACTAGCATCAGCTATCCTGTTGTGCAAGTAAACAACAGTGTAAACAGCATTGCCCTGACTGTGTGAGTGTGTGTGTGTCTGTGTTTCAATATAGACACATAGAAGTTTCTGTTTAAGTGAAGTGTGTGTGTTCAGAATCCAGCCTTTGACCCCATGTTTCTATTTGAACAGCATACTAAAGCCCTCATGCTAGACTCGGCTTACCTCCATGACAGCGGGCCATGGATCTCATCACACGATGCTGGCCTGTTAAGGAAGAGGCGCTCTTCAGGCTGCCCTTGTGTAGGATTGATTTTGTGTCGTTTTCTTTGGCACCAGTATCTCTGCCTTGGTTATTGCTCTGTGCAGTGATGAGGAATACCTGAAACCTTTTTTCCATGAGCTATTTGTAGTAATGCCTATTCAAACAGGCAATAAAGCAGGCAATTACTTACAATAGTCGAATGATCTCACCGTTGTCTGTCGGATGATAGAATAGTGTTGGATCAGAACAAGATAACCTTATTAGCAGAGGCCCGTGGTAGGACGCCCACTTAAAGCAGCAAATTTGGGCAGTGAGCTGTTCCGTGGAAGCAAGCTATAAAGCAGATCATTAAGTCCCTTGTTCTTCTTGTCACTGTGAACCGCTCCTGCTTTAATACCCTTCATCCCTTGTAGTAAGTCCCTTAAAAAGCACAGGCCTATGTGGCAGGAGTATGGCTTTTACAGGCAGGGGATGTGGTTACGGTCTCTTGTTAGTCACGTTTTTCACTGTTTCCTATTTCAAAATGCTTATGTGAGAGTCCACGACACATCTTGCAGGTGCTCATTACGATGCCCTGTTTCACCCCTACTACTGTAACCGCACCGTGAGCTGTGCTGACTGCGTTTGACATTAGGCCTGTAATAACAGCAGAGCTCGCTGGAGCCCCTGGGTGTATGAAAGGAGAGGGGGGGGCAGGATATTCGGTTGTAAACGACCCTCGCAGTAGGAGGAATAAGAAATGGGGGTCCACGTGTACCACCTCACCATCACTCACGCTACCTGGGCACGTTCTATGTAGATGTTGATTTTCACGGGTAATGGAGGGCTTTGGAAGCTGGACTCGCTGCAAATGGACATAGTCAGGATACCCTTGTTTCAAAAGGCTGGTCCACAGTTACCTCGTTGTGTGTTTCCACGGAGCTCAATCAACTACTGGACTCCAGCGTAGGCCACTGGCTTCTGTTTATTATGCTGTTTTGGGTTTTAGTTCAAGGCCATCTAACAGGTGCTGCTGACCACGGGAGATATTTGTCTTACTTCTTAAAGGACTCAGGCTGAGCAGACTGTTTCATTTAGTTCAGACAAACAGCAATTAGGGTGGCTAATGAGACCTTTGGTTATAAGTATTAGGACGCTCATCTATTTTACTCCCTTTTCCCCATTCCTCTTGGCTTTGCAGTTTTTCTCCTGACTGCACAAATGTACTGGCAAGCTCTCTCTCTCTCTCTCCCTCTCTCTCTCTAATAAGCAGACACATGTACCCTTTGTATCTGCAAACTCTCAGCCTGAGCTCATCCATTCACAGGCCTTTCTCGGAGTCTCATTGCCCTCGCTTCCCCCCCACGCCCACACCCTGTTGAGGCTATGCAGATCCTTAATACTTCTTAATTTAGACAGCCCTCCCTCGTTCCAAATAAAATATCTGTATGGAGAGGCAAACTCATAAATTCACCCTTGTAACAACAACAACATCCTGAATGATCCGTCTTGATCCTAAAGATGAGCTATTACCCCTTGTCCCCCCCGGGCATCCCAGACGATTGATTTACACACACGCTCATTCCAGCCAGCCCCTACGGTTAAGGAGACAAAATAGTTCCACCTGCTGTGCTGCCACTCGGGCCAGGCAGGGAGGGAGGACTCTCTGCAACATTAGCTCCCATGGCAGGCAAAGCGAGTCAAAAGGGCAAGCAACAGAGGAAATCAGTGGTTTCATTGGCCGTGCAGTGCTCCGTCGTACGTTCGTGTTGTCATTCCAGCCAGTCATAGTACACCGCAGGCAGACAGCTGCCAAACAACAAGGAAAGAAATGGCTGATTTGCTTAAATGTTGCCATTCTTGAGGTCAGTATAATGGCATTGGAGGGCTCGGGGGGTATTCAAATCAAATGAAATCATGTCTGCACACCGGTTATAAATCATGAGTCTGAGTTTGTGCTTAAGCTTCCATCAGCCAGCCCAACAGCACCGTGTGGCTAGTTTTCTCTTTAGGAGCATCTCTCTGCTGGCTGACTGACCCTTACTTCTGGTACATCTGTGTGAGGCTGGTTTCGGCATTCACAGCTGAATACCTCTGAAAGCATGTGGCTGTTCCTAATTGTCACAAACATCCATCCATCTGTCGTTAACCACTTAACTAAAGTTGCGTCACAGCGTCATTCTGGAGTCTATCCCAGCGCTCATTGGGTGAAAGACATGGACAGGTTGACACTCCATCTCAGGGGTTGACCCCTTAGAGGTTCAGTGCCCTGCTCAAGGACACCTCGGCATGCTTTTTTCTGCAAGGACAGGGGATCAAACCACCGATGTTCTGATTACTAGACAAGCACCCTACTTCCTGAGCTATGCCAGTAGTGTGGAAGTTCACTCCTCATCATCATGTCCTCTCTTTAGTCTGCTTTTGGAGGGGTCGGAGCATGTTCACAAAGTGTTGCATGAATTCAGGTGGCTCTTGATTTGACATGACAGGTCATGATACCTGCAAAATAACTGCCTTGATGGCTTTGAGTAGGACATCTCTGCGTTTGTACAATGAAGATTTGTCCTGAAATATTGTCAAGAAGAGTAGCTTGCAGGATTAAACCATTTGAAGATTGCCGGGGCACAGGGGCGTCCATGTTGGAATTTGCTTTGTCAATTGATCTTACTTCTCTGTGACGATTAAGTTGAGAATACCTCTCTGATTGAATGTGACATTTATTGGCATCAAACTGACGAATGTTGAACTGAATGAACTTATCTGCTCCCTTTGAACGGGGAGATTCCAAACCCAAATAGACCATTTTCAGTACCCAATGTTTGTCTACAAAACACAGCCAAGCCAGCAGTCCGAGAGGAAATAGGCTCTCAAATATGTGGCAGTGAGAGCACTCTGTAAGGAAAGCACACAGTGATTTTATTATCATAACATTTAATTAGACATTTTTGAGCTTCTTTAACCATTCAAGTTACATCCCCACAACCACCTAAGATTGTATTCAACCTTAGCATGGATGGAAAAATATATTCCACTAGGGTGTCCGTCATTTACAGTGATATTGATGTTGAGGTACAAGGATGAGGAGATTTTGCTTTTCTCATGACCATGACACTTATGGTGGAGGATGTTATTGTTATGACTGGAAATCCTTTTATCATTTTTATTGTTCTTTGTTTATTATTGAGTCATTTCTGACTCACAGATATTTTCAATGACATGCTCTGATGTACAAAAATATAATTATAAATATAATTTAGGTTTGATAATTGATCAATAGTGATGGGGCAGGAAATTATTATTAATCCCCTGCTCTCCCTTTTCAAACATATAGTATTTGCTGAATTGTTTAATGAGATTTTTTGCTGAAAAAAACAGACATTTGAATTTAGATTGAATATGAAAATGAACTTTTTTAAGAAGCCATAGAATACAATCGGGAAAAAAGGCCCTGTACAAAAAGCCCATCATGAGAATACTTTATGGACACTTGAGAGGATATTCAGATCTAATAAGGGGGTATTCAGTATCATATTTCTAAGATGCACAAAGGCAGTAATAGTTTGGGGTTTTTTCTGGCTTTTTGTTGCTTGTACCGTGAATCGGGAGCATAAAGGGATTTGATGTCAGTGCAGGTGTACCGCGGAAGTCTGCACCCAATGTGTTAAGTGGCTCAGTCACGTGTGAATACCTCAACTCCCGCGTTGTTTGTCCGTTGTCACGGCAACCGTGGGAGTGCCACGCGGCTTGCGGTGTCCATAGAAACCGGTCCGTTGACACCAACTGAGAGCTGTACTGAAGTTAAAAACGTAGCATATACATTCTCATAAGAACCTCACCTGCCCTATCAGGTACGTTTGTATTAAAGCCCAGATTTAGAAAAAAACAAGTATATTGCCGAATGCTGTGCGTTTTGTTGATATAACCCAAGCCGTCTAGCTGATAATTATGTGAGCTAACCAAAGTTAAGCTAACCTGGCCTTTGTTAACCGTATTAGCTACGGTGACCTGTGTTGGCCGATTTGGTTTGTTTGTGATTCAAACGATATGTCAACATGAAATGCATGATAAATATATTTCTACTCGTCTTAGCACTTTTATGAACGGATTTACCCCAACTTAGACACTTGCTGCTTGACTAATCCCCCCCTGTCTCGTACAATTATTGTAAAGACATATATTTAGCCTGGGGTATGTGTTAGTTTCTGCTGTTAAATGATTCTCTTCACATCTCTCGGTGTTATATTCTGTGAATTATTTTTGTTCGTTATTTGCAACCATCGTACACCTGTCCATATTGGGAGAGAAGCCTCCTCTGTTGCTCTCCCTGATATTTCTTCCTATGTTTTTTCCCTCATTGTTAAAGTTTTTTTAAGGGAGTTGTTCTTTATCTGATGTGAGAGTCTAAGGATGTTGTATTGGTGTAAAACCCACTGAGGCAAATTTATGATAATGGGCTACACATAAAATTGACTTGACTAGTCTGCTGATAGTGATATGGTAATAAGCATATTGTTGTGTTGTTCTCGCTCACTTTTCAAGTTTTAAACAGTTGCAGCCTTGTCATGGGAGCATCATTGACGAGGGCAGCTCAATGGACCACACTCAGCTCTGGTAATGGCAAATTAGTGATCACGCCTCTCAATGAGTCCTTGTTGAAAGAGATCCTCCAATTTGTAGAGCAGTTCAGCTCCAGACATCCACGGGAGGCCAAGTATGTGTTCAAGGAGCCACTGCAGTGGAGCACCACCTTGGTGGGTTCGGATTTCCAAACAGGCTATGACATCAGGTTGGTCAAAACATGAAGCGGGCTGCTTGATGGCCGAGTGGGTTCAGGATTATGTGTCTCAATAAGATATGTTGTCTCACAAATACTCAAATCTACTGCAGCAAAACTTGTGTCAAGCATTATTGTTTTCTTGTAAAATAGGAAAACATTCCAGAACCCTTGAATCTGTTTTGCTGCTTTCTGATGGTGGTTAGCTTTTCATACTATAGCTGCCCTGTCAACATGTTTAAAATGCTATTACAGACTGAAGAACATAAGCTTAATAAAATATGGTTCAAATATTGTTCAGCGAAAAATATAATCGGTCACTGATTGTGATTAATAGCAAATATATTTATAAAGGTGATATCATGACATTCTTCTCTTCACCAGTGGCCAAACTGTACAATCTGAAGAAAAAGACAGTGAGGAGCACCCCTTGTTGCAACTCTTCCCTCCAACCATATCCGTGAAAAGCTTTAGTCAACTTTCTAAACTGGTTCAGCTGGCAAATAATAAGAGGCTGAAAGAGATTCAAGCTTGTCTAGAAGGTAAGCATGTCCCCAAAGGATGCATTTTGAATCCCATTTGCATCCTTAGTAGTTCAGTCATCAGCATGTTTCCATAACCCACAGACTCGATTTGTCTGTCCTCTCTTTCATCAATTGCTTTCATCTGATTATTCTGTCCTCAGATGATGCTTGTAATTTCTATAGAAGTATGCACTGAAGAATCATTGCTGAAATCAATAGATTGTTAAGTATTTGTCAAAAATGTAGTCCAGAGAATGTTTTTATAAAAAAAAGCGTATGGAAAAAAGTATGAAGAATTGAAAAAGTAAAGTGAATGATAAATTGAAAACGATAAAAACAACCATACATCAGCCTATCTCTTGGCACAAAAGTTAATGAATTCTGCATCTGAGCTGTAAATATTAGATGAGTATCCTAAAATGATTGGATGTTTGATGTGATGTGTTGGAAAAGCCATGTTGGTTAAACTCATTAACTATTTAGAGAATAGAGACCCCATAGTAAAGATTCTGGGTCCAAGCTTTGCTACTGCTCTGGAGAAAGTGGACAGCTCTGTGCTGCATCTGGTCGAAGATGTGACAGGAGGGCAACAGGCCAAGGACTCTGAGGTCAAGGTCAAACTCTTCTTCCTGCTCCAACACCTAGACATCCAGCTCCTCAGTAACTCCCTCAAGAAGATATCCATGTGGGTGCCCCTGTTATTTATTCCTCTTTCTTTGTTCAATCAGTCATCTTACTTTTTATACCACTCATTTTACATGCTTGTATTCTGATTGGAAATCTAGCCGGGTAAAAGCCAAAAGCATAACTTAACAAGATAAATTGTATGCTTGTTTTGATTAATTTTCAACATTTTCATGACAGAGAAGTCAGACTCAACCCTGCTACGGTGAAGAATGAAATAGAGCTGTTGAAACGCTTCTGTAACAAAGGGGAAAAGAGTGTGTTGAAGTCGGTTCGATACACATCAGGTTTGAATTATCTTCACATTTCACTGGGTTGAGAGAAAACCAATTGCTATTAGGGTAAAAACCAGATATTCCACAGTATGAAAAGTCTAAATTCCACCCTCTCAAAAACATGGAAGTCATTAATTGTGTCAGATTTGAATTTACTGAGACATTACCCAATGTATTTACTTGCCTCAGTGCAGCAGATATGTAGTGTCATAACAGGAAGTGCCCCTTACGCATCAAGTGATAAATGCAGCTTTTGAAAAATGTGTCCTCTTACACTTAAGATAAATTGAAACCATCTATGCAACTACGCTCCAAACCTGTGATACCAAGCAGCCATGAGATATCATGATGTCAAGATGTGGCCTTGTTTTTAGCAGATGATTTATATAAGGAGTGAAATCATGGCCCTAGAGCCTGGGCCTGTGTATCGGACCTGAGCTATGCAGGGTGATCTGTCAGTCTCCTTGGCAGTCCCGACACTTGCTATGATTTCTTCTTTTGTGATGCTGCACTCTTTGAACCCGTTGAATTTAACATTTTTCTCCATCTCCTTCTGTCTATGGGGAAAATCTAAATGTGACCTGATTTCAAGCAGCAGTGAATATTTGTCAGGCATATATGTCGAGCTCCTTTATCTTTCTGTACGTAGATTATGAGTTTGCCAATGGCTGTCACGCACCTCCATGGAGGCAGGTGCATGGGGAGATTTGTTACCTTGTGATTGAGCCCTGTGACATGGAGACACTCTACATCACTTGCAGCACAGTTGGAGTCTTCCTAAATGAGGTAAGGATGGATAAACAACATTGTGGGTAACACTAAGAACATCAGTGACATAATCTCCATTGTTTCTGTGCAAAAATAGAGTTTAGAGCCCCAAAGTACTTTGGACATGGTTTAATGGTAGCTTGCCCCATCCAAACAACACACAACTACATGTGCATCATTAGCAAATACCATTGTAAAATAATTAAGCATACATCTCAAAAAACAAATTTCTGGCTGCGCTGGGGTGAATTCCTCAATGATGAATTACTCAATCAAGAGGTTTTTCAGTCACATGATCATCAAGCTCTATTAAAGTCAAAAGCTTCTATATGAAATAATGTGGTCTTTAGAAAACATTATGGGTAAGATATTGGGTACCTGATTAATAATACAATGCCCCTTTATTAAAACTTCCCTTAATGATGAACAGAATTTCCCAAAAACGTCGGTAAAGGTTACTGAAAAGCATACAGTTTTCCAAGCTTACTGCTGTATAGAGATTCCAAGACATCTGCCAAACTTGTGAATCTCTCTGAATATGTGTGCAATTAGTTCTAAGACAACACTTTTCATGGTCTGAATGACTTTGCTTAGAAACCCTATATTTCCTATTTGCACTTTTTTTTCACCTGGAAATGTTTCAACTAGGGTAAAAAAAAACTACACCCAAAAATGTGGTTGACATTTCAATAAACTAAACCTCAAAAATTAGGAGTGTCCTAAACAAAATACGATGGTTTAGTTGGATTGACTTACCTGATTTTTAGACTTTTTACTTTCCTCTGAGCTTGCTGACTATATTTTAACTTGCATATGGGTGAGATCACAATTGTGGTTGTTGTATTAATGAATGTATTGCTGAGCAAAAAATATGTTTGGATCCGTGTAGGCATTGGTTTCCTGGAGCATCTGGGTGAGAGCTATAATTTACGTCTCTATCCCTTGTCAGTGGGTTGGGTAACTCATAGGGCTGACTTCAGTGTTGATGAAGACATTTGGATGAATGTTGAAACATCCTAGTTTTTGAATTTATGGCCAGAAGATCTGATTCAAATTATTTTGATTTATTAATGAAGTTGTTTTCAACTCTGTTGTCACAGGGCCTAAAACAGGAAGGGGAGGAGAATGCATATGAGCAAACAAGCGAAGTGTACAAAGATTTGGTAACACTTCTGAAGAAGAGGTCTCCACATTTTGCAGAGAGCATAAACAAACAGGTACACCAGGCTTTAGGCAGATACAGTTAATAGCAGCAGTACACAAACATACTGTATCCTATAGGGTATGTGTATGTGTGTTGTGTTGTGTTGTGTGTTATGGGAGTCAGGATTATGGAATCAGTGTTTGTGCTGTTCCTCATCAGTGAGCTAGTGTCTGGTTGTCACTGTGCCGAATACTTTCTGATGCATCTCCCTTCATGTTCCAAATCTGTCCCTGGGTTAACACAATGTAAAAACAGCCACATTACACACACACACACACACACACACAGAGAAAGACAGACAGACAGACAGACTCATATGCATGATTCATTCAGTAGTGCTATTTCCTGCTTAAGTGATTTGATGACATAACAAATCGGCTCAATAATTGTTACCAGCTGCACTTGAAAAATCTGCAAATCGTTTAAAAATATGAGCCTTTTTTTCTCACTTGCTCTGATGTTTGTTGGAAAATGTGGCATCATCACAGGCTCATCAGATGCCAGGACCCATCTAGGCTGTTGGCTGAAAGTGAATTCTTTTCTTTACTGAGCTATGATCCTCTGTTTTACTCTTCATTCTTGCATAGTTCTCTGGATCCTTATAATTTTGTCCTCAGCCAATCAAAATGTTAGTAGGATTGAGAATATCCTTTATCAACTTTGCTGTCAAAAAAAGATTCAAAAGTACAGTATATCTATCAAATTAATAGGGTTTGTAGATAGGGTTAAAATAGATATGGATTTTTTCCCCTCTAATGGCTCCCTGACCTTTTGGTCATTGTCTAAGACAAACATTTTAAGACAAAAGAAATATTTTTATCAAGCGAAAATACTTTCAGTGTCCTAATTGGTTTTCCATATGCTTTATATTAAATGCAAGCATGTTTCTTGGACATTTGCTGCTGTAACTTTCCTTTTATACCTATAACCATTCAAACATTCTAAAATCATGTACTAGCCCTATAGACCACTGTACACAGTTTACTTGTGGTTGTTCAGTAGGTGATGGATATGAGAAAGTCACACTGGGCAATTTTAAGCAATGGGTTCACTCAGTGGTCGAGTTCATGTTTTGGTAACCAAGAAGCCAGATGTTGTGGGTTCGAATCCACTGTGGGGCACCAGTCCTCAATCCCCCACACTCTATATAAGTCCATGTCCACTCATTGGTTTTAATAAGCCAATGAGTGATACTAGCCTGAGCTATATGAAAAAAAAACAACTGTGGTTTTCATGTTTTATGAGCTCTGTATGAAGAGTGATGCCATGAGCTGACTCATCTAAAACCATTAGCAGAGGCATTGAAAACTGCTGTAAATATGCTTGCTGAAGTACAATTCATGTCAAGGTGTTGTCTTTTTGTACTCCTTTGAAATGAAAGAGATGTGTTTTGCATGTCACGATTAGTCCCTATGTTAGGGGGGGGTTGACATGGATTTAGGTGGAGCTTTGGGAGTTAAGGCTGGATGCCCTTCCTGATGCTCTGCAGGGGGTTTGTTCCTGCAACATCTGGCTCATCAGTTCCCAAAGCGTTCGCTCTACCAATGAGCTACTACAGTCCCCCTCTCTTCTGAAATCTACTGAGATGTTTCTAAATTAGCATCATGCATCTATATTAAAATGTTCTACTATTTTGTAAGGGACCATGTGCAGATTTTTACATTAATGTCACCATTAGATGCACACCAGATTATACGGTCAAACTAATTGGGTTCTGCAGTCCCTGCATGTCTTGAAGTTGGGAAGAAACTGGAACAAGGAAACCCATGCAGAAATGGGGAGAACATGCAAGAACACACAGAAGGACCTGGTGCGGGAATCAAACCCAGGACCTTCTTGTTGTGAACCCATTGTGTTAACCGCTGAGGCTCTTTGTTTCCAATTTAGTAACTCCTCTGCACTATATTTTCTCTATGTTTTGCTAACCCAGCTTGAACTAACATTTTTCATGCAGGGTTTAACTTTACAGATTTTAATAGTTTATTTTTATAACTAATTTAAGTGGTTTCTTATAACTGAGTAAATCATGGTGCAAAAGGCATTCTGTATCTTAAGTAATGAAACGTACAGAAATTAAATAATTGTAGACACTCTTGAGGAAAGGATCCATTGCCATTTTAATCTGAGAGATGGATAGCAGCAATGTGTGTCAGTCAGAAACAGAATTTTGTGACACTCCAGCTGAGCTCTCTGATTGCAGCACAAAAAGCCCAGAATTGGCAATGTGATAGCCAAAGATAACAACACCTAATCTCCAAATACATCTATTCATTTCCAATGTATGGACACAGGCCTTTTTTAAACAATTCTGTTAGTTTAAACGGCTTCAATTAAATAAACAGAGACCGCCAGAAGAGAATAGGGCTTGCAACAGAAGGAGGTAACGGACTCAATAGGCTCTGTTCTAAGTTTTGCATTCAATTGTAAGTTGTGGTGTCACTGAGACATTTTGACATGCTGTGTATGTGCATGTCACTGCAAAGCAAATTTACTCTGTTGGTTGGAGGATTGCTTGTTTTTGAAATGGCAAAGTTAATGTAGGCCACTTCTCCATCCTAATCACTCACAAGATAACTATTTAACACTCACCGCCGCAGATAGCTTATGACTAATGGCTGCAGATATGGTGCCTTGCTGATATTCCATCATTGTTGATCATGTAATTAGATACATGTCTACTCCAAACACGTTGATATTTGGAGTTTTAGGATTTATTAGCCCCATGATAGCTTGGAAAAAAACAAGACAAAAGAAAGAAACAAGTCAGGTGCTAATGATTGAGTGTCAGCTGCTATGAAATGTTTGTTACTTGAAACATGTGCAGGGTCACAAACGTCAGACCTGCTTGACATGGCACTTGTCTCCCGGTTTTTGGTGTGTTATGATGCAGTGCGGCACCTGAAATAGAGCCCTTTTCTGTGGCCTACCATAGTATTTGGATTGGTTCCTTTGAAAGTACATGGACTTTGTCCATTCTGTGTATAACAGAATTATGGGAGGTTGGATACCTTAATAAAATCACTGTGTTGCTGAGGTGGAGTAAATTGGCCTGCATGTTTCCAATTGCTGGTCACTTATGTTTTATGAAAAACAAGTCTTTGGAAATGTGACTGGGCATTCTTGGCAAGCTCAGACAAGTGTGTGAAAAACACTCAAGACAGACATCTTAATTTATAAAAAAAAATCCTTGTCTTTAAAAAAGGTATGAAAAACATGAGCTCCCAGCAACCAGTGACAGTCTGAGTGGCTATTTTCTGCAAAGCAGGTGTCTATGATTAAAACCTTTCCTGCCTAAAAACCATTCATATGTGTCTTGTTGGCATTATGATGGTTGTAAAGTTAGGCAAAGACCTTCAAACCTTGAAAAAATCATTGGTGAATAACAGTGACATAAAGGCTTGACTCTGTCTGTGCCAAACCGTAAGTTTCTAGGTTGAGGTATATAAAGAAACAATAATCTTTTTGATATTTTTCAGCCAATAAATGGAAAGGGACCTGTTCTGGGAAACATTGGGAACATGTCATTTTATTCGCATGCCTCAATTAGGCCTAAATTGTTATCCAGGCATGGTGATTGTTGATGAAGGCTATTTTTATGCGAACAGTCGCTGACACTTTTTGAGAAACCTGACCAATTTTTTTAATCCAAGAATCTATAATGGCTGTGGCCACCAGCACCCTCTCAGAGAGCAGTGCGTGATGTGTCTCCAGAAAGAAGCAGCATGTGTTCTGTTTGGTGGAAAATATGCTTTAAAAGGCAAAATGAATCAGACTTAATAGTTTGTTAAAGGAATGATCAGTAAGAGGAAGAACTGTTTTATTGACCAAAATCCATATAATTTTACGACCCAAATTTATTGTGTATGTAACGGCAAGCATTTTGGTGCAAATTGAGAAAAGTCTCTCCCCTCACTTTTTAACTCCCCCACTCTCCAACAGGATTTTGCAGTTCAAGAAGAACTTCCATCAACACAAAAGATCCAACATGTGGAATCGGTTGATGGGGAGGAACAAGGCCAACCCCAGAGGTCTTACGAGCATCAGGAAAAGAATGTGCATGAGAGGGCTAGACAACAGGACACAGCGAACAAGCCAGGCAGCAAAAAGAAATTAGAACCATCTCTGAAATGGAAGAACCTCGCTCTCACGTCTCCCCATGCGTATGTGATAATTCCACTCGTAAGATGTGTCTTCAAATATTGCAAGACTACCTCATACTATGTGTGGAGGGGCTCTCACTAGATCAAGAGATGAGCTTTTGACAGGGCTGATGCTGGAGTTGAGTGTTATCCACACGTGCTCAGTGCATCTGCAATGCATGCCAGCAGTCACACATTATAAAGAGATGGTTATATGGTTTATAAAGTTCAGGGCAAATGCAAATATTCCTGATTATACATTGGTCTAAGTTAATGGATACATTGACTGTATGGAGATCTCTGCCCAATTACAGAGGGAAGACTTTGGAGAAGGCTGAGAAAAATGCTAAAATGATCTATCACACATGTTCTTTGATTGATAAATAGATCTAGCAGGGGCTGAGCTGTTGCAGCTGTACCTTGTGATAACTGTCCCCATTTGAGGAAAGACTGGCCCTGGATGAAAGTATCCAAATTTGGATTTTAAAAAAACCTGCGGAACGCTCATCTCGACGTTATTAAATAATGGTTATGTTAGAAAAATAACAACTTTCCAAATAGGAACAGGCATAATGACTCTTATTTTATATCATTACAGTAAATCAGAGGAAAAGAAACCCAGTGATGGCTCTCGAAAAAAAAAGTCTACTGAGAAACAGGAGAAGAATCTGAAATCTCATCACAAGAAAAAGACTGGTTTCTCTGGGTCCTCTCGAACTGGGCACCAGCCCTCACTGAAAATGTAAGCCCCATGAATGCACATTTATATCAAATTAAATAAATATTTTTGGGGATGTTTTGCTCATAAGTATATTTACTGGAAATGTTATATCTGCTATAGGAAGGTAACATACCATGCCTCAATGCTGCTGAACGAACTAGGAGCAAATCTCGGGATTGTTCTGAAGTTCCTTGTCACCAGCGGCCCCTGGCATCTCAAGTTCCTCAGCTGGTCTAATCATTGTGTCTGCCAAGTGTATGCAGGCCTCTAGGCTAGTAAACGTGCTGGACTGATTCTAGCCCCTGTTCTCTGATGGCATTTTCTGCTGGTCATCAGTTCTACCTTGGTACACATATGTGAAGGAACC
>OMLC01067195.1:12863-30453 GCA_900302585.1 Regalecus glesne | reverse complement strand
ATATATAACCTACATTTGAGGTGTGCATACATTATAGCATTGTAATAGAATATGAGATGGTGATTTTAGCTCTGCAGTAGCAATGGACATGCTCAATTAGATGGGTGAATGAAGACAAATATATGAGAGTTCAGCAAATGCTGGAGAGTGGGGACTAGTCAAGCATGCATGGGACAGAAGCGGGGATAAACAGGTCATCAGTCCATCTCAAAGTCCACACAAACAATTACTCACATGCCCTTCATAACTTTGATTATTTCACAGTCACCCAATCACCTGAACTTGCCTGTTTCTGCAGGGAGAAACTGAGAGAAAGGCAAGCAGAAGCTGGTGACTCCTGCCATCAATGTATTCAGTTTAGTTCAACTGAATCACTCATGTTAGGGTAAAGATGACAGTCTGGTTTTAGCCAGGTGAATTTACTGCAAATAGGTCCTGTAAAATTAAGTTGCGTGAAAACGATTTTTGTAAAACTGTCATAACATTAATGCTCTGGATAGCATTGGTACTCTTAAAGAGAAGGCACAGTCACAACAAAATCAATAACAGGAAAAAAGCAACTTTATTGGGTCATTCTGTTGTTATAATGAAATTTGTCCTCCAGATTTTATTTTATTTTTACCAGTTTATTGCCACGAGACCAAGGCTGGTAGAATTTGTTCTCTGCACTTAGCTCATCCTATTGTATGGAGGGCGGATTGATAAACAGGAAAAAGTAAAGAATAGACAAAGTTGGTAAGAGGTACAATAAGATGCATAGTGTGATAGAGAGACAGCCTGGCTGTCCCTCAGCCAGGACACGGAAAATGGGTCGTGGATGAGTGTTCCAGCATGACAATGACCCAAAACATATGGCTAAGACAACAAAGGAGTTGCTCAAGAAGAAGCACTTTAAGATCATGGAGCGGCCTAGTCAGTCTACGGACCTTAATCCTATAGAGAATCTGTGGAGGGAGCAGAAGCCTCCAGTTCCCAAGTGACAACCTACAAACCTTAAGGATCTGGAGATGATCTGCAAAGAGAAATCAGCAATCCCTTCTGGGATCTGCATACACTTAGAAAGTGGTCAAAGAAGAAATGCTTGATCACTGTGGAAGCCAACAAGGGTTTCTCCACAAAGTGTTGAGTCATGTCACTCTTGCTAGGGGGTGAAATACTTATTTTCCACAATAAAACAAAAATAAATGTTTAAAATTCATACACTGTGATTTTCTGGGAGTTTAAAAAATATATATTCCGTCTTTCACTGTTAAGATGAACCTAGCATGACAAGTATAGACCGTTCACTTACTTGTAAGGGGGTAAAGTCACAAAGATCACCAGGGGGTAAAATACTTATTTTCCCCCACTGTAGAATCTGGTCACTGAGTAACAGACAAAGCCCTCTTTGAATTACTCACAAGGAGTGTTTCCTTCAGTGATCCATAAATCCTTTTACTTTTGCTCTTTACCCACCCCTCCCTCAAAGAACCCAAAATGGTTCAAGAGACTGCGGTTCATCCCTGCAGTTCCACCATCAAAGGACACCAGGTAGAGGTGGTGGAGTCTTTGGTTATCGTGGCATGACAAGGATCTTAGCTTCAATTAGCCTAGCATGGACATTTACAAGGATTGTCAAAAGAGACTTACAGCCATCCGTTAACTTAATGACCAGCCTGTCGAAGGCTTTCTTGTTTTCCTGTACCGTGGCATCATTGAACCAGTTCTTCTATATGGTGTCATCTGTTTACCTTATCTCATATGCTTACAGTCATCAATAAAAAGCAGGAAAAGAAAATCACTGTTATCCCACCCCTGACTTTTCCGATTGTCACCACATCAACCACAACCACTCACTCTACCAGCCCCGGCAAAAAAAAATTAAAAATGATCTGGACACAAGTAGAGACAAGCCATTTGAAGAAAGACCCATTTTGGCGAGTGCTTTGTTCCTACAGAAATCCAGTCTGTGATATCTAGTTCTCTATTGTGTGACCGCTGTAATAAAGTCTCCCTGCAAATAATGTATTTCATATGATTCTGTATGATTAGGTATATGTCTTACTTGAGGTAGCATAAAGTATCTATGACAGGTGTGAAAGCTTAGTTTAGTCTTCGTTTGCTTTTTTCCTCTATTTTGATCTTTTCAATTCTCATAATCCTCTACCCCTTTATGTTCTCTCACATCACCGTTCTTTAATTCTGCTCTATAGTTCCTCTAACTTGCTCTGCTTGCTTATTCTAATCATTTTTTGTGCATCTTTCTTTGTCCAGCCCTTCTCTGTGTGTTTCTGCCTTGCTATATCTGTCTCTGTTTCTCATGCTCACATCTATCTTTCTTTCCGTCTGCTCTTATTGCATTGATGACCAGGGCATAATGGAGGTGACATGGTTGACTCATCTCTGGCAATTAGCTCTTAACTCATTATTGGCAGTCAATGATCTTGATCTGTGTGTGTGTGTGTGTGTGTGTGTGTGTGTGTGTGCATGTGTTTGTGCATGTGTGTGCGTGCGTGCTTCTACATGTATTTATTTCTCCCTTGTGCACATTGGTGTGTGAGTATGTGTACCTGCACAGTATGAGGGTAATGGTGATCAACAGCATTAGTGATGTTAGCCAATTAGCTAGTTGGCCCTGCAGAGCACTGAGCATTGAACCACAGGTCAATGGATCCATTTGTCTTACCAAGGTCCTGACAAACCTAGCTTGCTTTATGTGCAAGCCTATTAGATGCATACCATCACACACAGACACACACACACACACGCACGCACACAAGCACGCACGTACACGCACGCACCCGGAGGCTAACTTCAGTAGCTCATCGCAGATTAATAACGTATCACAATGTTAAAGTTCCATTTAGCAAATGCTTTTATCCGAAGTGACGTACATTTGTGACCCAGTCAGCTGTGAACAATGTGAGTGTCCCGAAGCTAAGCTCAAGTCCGACAGGATGTAGGTGTCATCAGGCAGCACCCAGAGGCTACATGCATAGTGAATAAAAGCTGAATTATTAAGTCCGTCGAGTCAAGTTCAATTTCCGAGGTGTTCACAAAGAGCTGGGTGGTTTTCAGCCTTTTCTTAGAGACCAAGAAGGACTCCGGATCAAATGGAGCTGCCTGTTAAGGCTCACATCAAATTTAACGCTTTAGTGCTTTCATCCCAGGCAGTCAAGGGGTCAGCACCTGGATACCTGCAGAGACTCATTAGACCCTATGCACCAACCAGACCTCTCCGTTCTGCCACCTCTGGTCCCTTGGCACCTCCCCCTCTCTGTATCTGCACCTCATGGTCACGACTACTATCTGTCCTGGCTCCTCACTGGTGGAATGACCTTCCCACGGTAGTCAGAACAGCAGAAACCCTGACCATCTTCAAGAGCAGATTAAAAACTCATCTCTTCCACCTGTACCTTTCCTCCTCCCCATCCAGTCCTAGCTCCAACTCCTAGTTTTAGCCCTATTCCTTTTCTTGATTTTAATGTTCTTGGTTTAGGCACATGAAATCTTGTTAGTTTATTTTAGGTTTATGTTCCTTAGTTGATGTTGCGTCAGAGTCTTATAATGGCACTATGATTGTTATCTAGCTTCTAGTGCTGCTCCAGTATCCTTTGTACCTTGACCCTATGTACTTGTACGTCGCTCTGGATAAGAACGTCTGCTAAATACCTGTAATGTAATGGTAGCTTGTTCCACCAGTGGGGAACCACAGAAGAGAGTCTAGCTAGTGACTCGGGGCCCTGTTGTGGTGGTGGTACCAGGAGCCTCTCTTAGGCCGAGCGTAGTGAGCAGGAGGGTGTGTAGATCTGAAAGAGGGAGTTCAGGTAGGCTGGAGTTGTCTTAGTAATGGTTTTGTACGAGAGCATCAAGGTTTTGATTTGATATGGGAGCCAGGGGAGGTGTTTTGAACATTAGCTGTTTTGGGCTGGTTGAGGACCAGAGACACTGCAGCATTTTGGATCATCTGCAGAGGTGTGAAAGTGCATGTTGGGAGGTCTGCCAGCAGGGAGCTGCAGTAGTGAGTCACTGTGTGATATGACAGGAGCCTGTACCAGGAGCTGGGCTGCATGCTCAGACTGGTGGAGTCTGATCTTCCTCGTGTTGTACTGGGGAAATCGACATGACCAAGGGACAGAGGCCACGTGAACCTTAAAGGTTAATTGGTTATCAATTGTGACACCTGAGTTACGGGCAGATTTTGAGGACCCGAGTTGGGTTGATTCAAGCTGGATGTTGAACAGATTTTGTATTGAGAGACTGGTTGGGATGACCTCGAGCTCAGTCTTAGAGAGGTTAAGTTGAAGATGGCACTCTTTCATCCTTGCCAAGACATCAGCAAGGCACATTGAAACATATTAAGTTGCCTTCCTAACTTAGTTGTAGTTTTTGTGATTGAAACATCAAAATAATCAAAAGAAAGTTTTTTAGGATAAAAGTGGAGGAATTACCACAGCAGTGTAAATATGAAGAGACAGCACAGTCACAGGTAAACCCCTGGTGCTTGAAAGTGTTGAAGAATGACAGAAAACTTTGAGTATTTATACTTTTGTCATGTTTTGATATGTGAAGACATCAGCACCTAACAAATTTAAGATTCCGAACTGACACCATATCAGCCACTAGGTACGACAAATGGCCTGTGATTGGCACAGCAAAGTCCTCTCACTTTTGAGTAACAGCTCCCTTACTTGGTCAAGTTGCATGCAGCAGTGGTTTCACCGCAGGGTTTTTGAAAGATATGATGGAATCCAATGAAAGATACTTTTGGACTGCACATATTCTTTTCACTCTGAAATCACCTACATCAGATTTCAATTTGGAGTCCGGGATGAATGTTCAGCACAAACCCACATAATACTCATAACTTGGGTACTGGGCGGGTTTGTCAAAACCAATGTTGGCAAACGAGATAGTGAAAAATATAAGTAATGTCATGTCATTTCATTTTCAACTGCTTTGCCAAATTCAGGTCATGGATCTGTTGGTGCCTATCTCCACATTCATTGGGCAGAAGGCCCAATGATAAGAGAAGAAAAAAGAAAAGGAGGAAAATGTAGCTACCAAGTCTATTTTTTGGAACGATTGAAGGATTTTTTTTCTCTTTACCCTGAACTGAAATGGCTTCTTTTGAGCAAGCTGTATTCTTACTTATGTGATTCATACTGTGAATGCTTATACTAGATGTGGTATTTTATATCACTCAAACAAGAGTAGCAGTAGTCACAAACTCAGTTGCACTAGCTTTGAGAGGTGAGACACTTCTACACATACGGGAGGGTCGGTAGAGGGATTTTACATGCTTAATATCTACATATTATCTTTTGTCTATGTTTGGTGATACCAATCAGGATTCAATGATAGTCATCATCCTCGATAGTCACTGCTAAGGTATATATATATTTCAAATCCATACTATGGGATTGTGTATTGTGCTTATTTCTCAGCGAATAACTTGACAGAAACAGATCTGCTACAAATGAACGTCTTATAGAACGTTGATCAACTGTCTCTTAGATAACTACCCGATTGTATTTTGAAGGGATAGAATCAATGTAACGATCAAAGTTAAATAGCTTAAATTATAGTGGAGAAGGGGCACTCTGTTAGTTAAAAGGACAACTTGATATGCTAATTGGAGATGGTGGCGCTGCCAAAGTAACACCATCCAAAGCTGTGCTGTCAACATAATTTAGCCATTTGAAGTGCCTTGGCCTCATATCATAAAGAATGCAAGTCAATTTTTTCCATTCAATTTTTTTCCATTCGGATTAATGCAGCAGCAGCGCTGTTATGACAGATCACACTAAAATTTCACTGATTTCTGAAAGGGTACATGCATTAGTGTATGCATACTGAGTACAGTATGCATACTGTATGCTTCATAGGAAAAAACTGTTTCCTGTGAAGATTGTGTCCTTTGTAATAAACTTTATTAGCCCATATCGTGCAACACTTGCAAGGTTTCTAAAATATGACATATAAATTATGTGTTGTCAGAAAATGAAACATAAATAACTCCACTTTGTAAAATATAGTCTGAGTGGTCAAAAGGTTACTAGCCGGTGGTTTCTCCAAGGAGCTCCATGAAACTGCCGCTCTTAAGAGGCTTTTATCAAGGCCGCGAACCTTCTCTAAATAGTTTTTCAGACATAACGTTGTCAAAATGAAGTGTTTTGAAGGCCTATAGTGGTCAAATATCCACTGGTCAAGGGCCAGAATTATTGTGTGCCCTGATTGTTGTGTGCCATTTTTCTTTCAACTTTACAGAAGAACCCCTACAGCAAATATCATGACATTTTCTGAGAAGATGGAAAATTTTCCCGAGGATCTGATTAAACTTTGTAGTTTTTAGGGTCAGCTTCATAGTCAGGATCACGTGAGAAGGCAAAATGGATATTCAGTCCTATCTTTGTCAAACACTATGGGTTTTACTGCAAACTTAGGCCAAAATTTTTGGCTCACTTTAAAAAAAAAACATATTCCTGTGGATTGCTGTGGTGATCAATCCATTGTTTTGATAATCAGATGAGGTCAAAATTCAGGGACAGAGTTTGTAGTGAATTTGATTGTCAGTGGGTCACAATATTTTAATCCACTCCCATGCTGATTTTCAGCTGGAACTGTAAGGCTTATCAAATACAGTGAAGTGCTTCATGAACTTTATAATCTAAATGCACATACCTTTATACTGTTTACCCCCAGGAGACTCATTAGAAAGAGGCTGACCATCTCCTCATACACACGAGATGGATAGAATGGCCGAATAGACTCTACATTTCAGGAAAATTCTACTGGGATAACATTTTGAATCCATAAATCTGCTCCACTCGTATGCACCAGAATTATATCTGACCCTAATGGGAGATATATCTATAAAATGGGCCACATTTAGAATACCCCAGTGATCCTTGTAAATGTCCACAGAGTCCATTTGGATAATGAGTTCTTTCATTCATTGCTCTTTAAAATATAAAATGTGTACTCACTTCATAATTAGTGAGGACTTTAATTGTTGGCTTAACCATACATTAGCTCACTCCTCACATGAATATAGACTCTTTCAAGGTTTGTCAAGGTCATCCAGGCCTTTATGGAGGACTTAGCTGTTTCGCGAGTCTTAGCGTTCTCTAAACCCATTGGGGAGAGAATCCCCCCCATCTTACATTCAGTAGACAATATCTGGGAGATTTGCTTCTCCCAGATATCGAATCCTACTCATATAATGCCACCGTGATAAGAATATATTTATTTGCCATTGTACATACGTAATATGAAATTCATTCTCATCATCATTTAACCTGTCCGATTGTAAAGCTGGAGTGAGCAGCTGCAGTGCCTCAGGACGAACTCCAGTTACTTTTCCAATTGCCTTGGTCAGGAGCACAGGTAGGAGTGTTAACCCCTACAGGGATCGTTTAGATAATGAATCATCAGCAATTATCCTGCTAAAGAGCAGGATAAAACGTATTAGCTACTGTAGATGTCATTAAATTATTTCAGTGGGTTTATCTCACACCAAGTTGACTACTTTACAGCTATCAGTGAGATGATTTATGTTTCTACCTCTGTTTTATGGATCCATACATAGCAGGGGAGATATTTCACACACTATTTGAAAAAAAAACACTAAAGTACAGTAAAGGATACTGTCTGAAATAACTTGGTCAATTATCCAAGTCAATTTTATTTATATAGCCCATTATCACAAATTATAAGGTTGCCTCAGTGGGCTTTGCAGTAAAAGAACTTGTCCTGAGACCCTCACATCAGAAATGGATCAACTATATATGTTGTTTTTTTTACTTTAACACGGAGGAAAAAAAATAGGAAAACACCTCAGGGAGAGCAAGAGGAAGAATCTCTCTCCCAAGACAGACATACAATTGATGTTGTGTATATAGAGTGGAACATAATTTACACAAATTATACAAATACAACTGGAAGATAATTACAAAATTATAATGGAATCATAAAATTTAGAAGAATATGATGGCTGAGTGCACTACATCAGGAAAAGGCAAGCCAGGCATCCCCGGCCTGACAGTCTCAGCCCCACTAACCCCCACATGGAGACTCAACGCAACTCAAGAAGTATTTATGCCACCTCTTTATCTCCTGAAAATTACACAAAATCTCTAAATTTACAAGTGGAGTTTCATTTTTTCAGTCATGACCTCATGACCTCGGGTGAGAGTAGGATTGAAGTTTGACTGGTAGATCGAAAGTTTTGCCTTTGGGCTCAGCTCTCTTTTCATTAAAATGGATTGATAAAAGTGAGCACAATACTTTTTCAGTAGTTCTGATTTCCAGCCCATCTCAGGCTCAATTGCCCCCTCACTTGAGAACAGCACTTCAAGATACTTGAACTCCCTCATTTGGGGTAAGGACTCATTCCCTTCTCAGAGCAGACAATCCACTGGTTTTCCTACCGAGAACTATAGCCTCAGATTAAGATGTGCTGATCCTCATCCAAGCCACTTCACACTCGGCTGCAACCTGATCTGGTGAGTGCTGAAGGTGACATAGCGATGGTACCATCAGGAGCACATCATCTACAAAAAGCAGTGGTGCAATCCTCAGATCACCAAATGGTAACCTCTCTCCTCCATGACTATGCCCTGAGATTCTGTCCATGAATATCACAAACAGGATAGGTGACAAAGGACAGCCCTGGTTGAGGCCAACCCCCCACCCACGACTCTAACTTAATATATAAGAACAGGTCAATTTACCATTTACTGCAGGGAACCCAGACACAGCTCATGCTTTGGATGTAGAGATTAGGTGACCCTGAGGAGTGACCCCCTCGCCCCATACTCCCACGGCACCTCTCACAATATATCTCAGGGGACCTTGTCGTAAGTCTTCTTCAAATCCACAAAACATATGCAGACCTGATCGGCATATACCCAAGCACCCTCCAGAATCATTGTGAGAGTGATAAGCTGGCTCATCGATCCCTGACCAGGATGGAATCTGCCTTGCTCCTCTTCAATCTCAATTTCAAAATCTGTTCAACCCTCCTTCATGTAATCCTGCACGGGCATCAGAAAGACACCCGGCCTTAATCCCCCACTCCTGGCAAGGGATGGACAAGCGACCTGTCCAGGGTATTTCTCCGCTCTATGAGTACTGGTATAGCCACCTGCAGATCCACAACCTGACTTCGGACGGTTGGTTGAAGATGATGTGTGTGCATGTGTGTGTGTGTGTGTATGTACACACACACACACACGCACACACACACACACTATTCAAAAACGGGTTCTGCTCTGAAACAACATAGTCAGCATATGTAGCCAAAAGTAGGACACAGGAGAGGAAAGAGAGGAAGAAGCCGGGAGGAGATGAGAGGAAGATCAAATCAAGACAGGGGAATGTGTAGTGAAGGGTAAGAGAGGCAAGAAAAGGTGAGGGGTAGGAACAGGCTTGGAAATGAAAGAGATGAACGAAGCAGTTTGGGACAGGTTGAGTTGCAGAGCAGGAAAGAGACTGAAAGGGAATAGGAGGATGAATAAGAGAAGAAAGGGAGCAAAAGTGTTCTGATGTCCGTGTTTGCTTTAAATTAGGCAATTAAATGTACTGTATCTTTAAGGTTCTCCCCAAATTGCTGCATCCTCCATGTGGTTTTATAGCCTGCAAAGCACAGCCAAAAAGTAGACATGCAAGCTCAGTGCAGCCCCAGAGTGTTTTTTTTTTTTTTTGGGGGGGGGTTGATTCTTGGATTAGATCTGTTGTGAGTGTGGCTACTCAACTTTTTATGTGCTTCAAAAACACTGTAGAAAAGATTTTGCTGTCATCAATTTTACCATTCGAGCTAATTACCTGCTCAGTGAGCGTAGGCTGCTCTCGTAAGTTATCACATCATTTAATTGGTCTTTAAAAGTTACATAGACTAAATGTTACTTACCTCTTCTGGAAACCTGTGGAGAAAAAGATTGTTGTCATTTTGTTTCAATTATTTCACTTCAACCGTGTAACCTGTCATGTATTCTTGTGTCAGTGCTTGCAGCTTTACGACGCAAGCTTCAGTGAGAGACAGCCTACGCAGTCTTGTATTAGCTATTTGTTGAGCCATGCAGTGTGACGTATCAGCAAGGGCAGAATAAGACTGAATGAGTGACCACTGAGCACTGAGTGAGCCTTACAAGAAAACAAGTCTTCGACTAAATGAAGGTAGATACGTATAAAGGTTGTAAAACAGTTGATTGAACTTAAAGAAGTCAATACAAATCAAAAATGTTGATAGTTTAAACCAGGCGGACTCAGCTTTGACGGTTTGGAGACAAAGTCAGAGAGACCAGACTGAGATGGTCTGGACATGTGTGGAGGAGAGATGCTGGTATACTGGGAGAAGGATGCTGAATATGGAGCTGCCAAGCAAGAAGGAGAAGAGGAAGACCAAAGAGGAGGTTTATGATGTGGTGAGGGAGGACATGCAGGTGCCTGGTGTGACAGAGGAAGATGTAGAGGACAGGAAGAGATGGAGATGATGATCTGCTGTGGAGACTCCTGACAGAAGAGTGGAAATGGCGGTAGTTGTAATAATAATAATAGTAGGTGTAGTAGTAGTAATTATAGTAGTAGTAATAATAATAGTAATTGTAGCAGTAGTAGTAATAATAGTAGTAGTAGTAATAATAGTAGTAGTAGTAATAGTAATAGTAATAGCAGTTCAAACAAAGTGGTCAGCGAAGAGACCACCACCACCATAAAAGTAGCGGAGATGAGAATAAATAGATGGATAGAGACAAGAGATGGGAAGAGACCAGAGTGATCTTTTAAATTGTTACTCTGTTGTTATTTTTTTACAGAAAGATTAGGAAGATGGAGGGAAAGGAATATATTTTATTCAGTCTCAATGCCAACAAAGCAATTTTAATGTTGGGTGTATGGAGTGAAAAAAATGGCCTCATTCTTTCATTACTTTGTTCACATCCTTCTTTTAAACATTCCATCCCTCACATTTTTTTAGTATTCAAAATAAATTGGCTTGCAAAATAAATAGAACATTTTTTCAACATAAAAGACTCATTATTGCAGAACCCCTGGCTACAGGGCACTGGAACCCATCGAGTGAAAATATTTAACCCCTCATTGAGTGTGCTAATGAATAAATAGATGGTTGTGGCATTCATCCACTTCATCATGAAAACTATTAAAACTAATTTTATACATGAATACTCCTGTGCCTGCTGGAAAAGAATGTGAAGAATTTTCTGTTATAAGGAACTGTACTATACTGGAAAACATCCCAGGGAAAGGCCATGGGTCTGGCTTCCCATCCAGTGTGGTGCTTCCTTCCACACAGTATTATGCTTCCTTCCTTCCACATGCCCGAGGCAAAGCCTTTTACACTGCAGTTAACACAATGTATCTTTAAAATTCTAATTTTGCCATTGTAGAATACACCAACTTTACAGCATAACTGTCAGTTCAAAAAAAAAAATAGCAGGCTATTAATGAATGCCCTGGAAATAGTATGGGCTAAATCAAATACTATGGCTAACTAAATGAAGGATATTCAGCAGCTGGGAATTACCCCGTAATGAGAAACCTTGTTAACATTTAATAAAATAAATATCCTTCTATTGGGACAGTGCACATAAATGAAAATTTAGAGTCAAATGTAAATATTCCATATTTAGCCACCAGCCTAGATTTTAATCGGTTGTCCCAAACAATTAGGGGTTGAGTGTCTTGCACAAGGACCCTTCAACATATTTTCTGAACAAACCGGTGATCCAACCACCAATCCTCCAATTACTAAATAACCGCTCCATCTCCTGAGTTATATCACCCCTGGATAAACCCTGATCAATGCAGGGGACTCAAATGCAAGAGGCTTGTTGGGGATTAGGCTGCACATATAGCACAGCGTATGCCCCTACAGTAGTCCAACCTGCTTGAGATTAATGCATGAACTAGTTTATCATTCAGTTTGAAATATAAATACTTGATTTAATTTTAACATATTAAAAGAGAAGAAAAAACATGACAAAACAATAATAAATTGAAATTAACAAGAATCCTGCACAACATGCAAAATAAATAAATGATTATAGACAGCACAAATTGAATATTACATGCTCAAAAAGGAGGACAGTGGAACTCGGTCATTTTCTTAGGAGTAAGACCATTACTCGGAGCACCAGAGAATGCAGATATAACCCAGGTGTGGTTTCTTAACCTTCGCTGTCAAGATGATAACCATCTTTGAGTCATCTTCATTTGGCTCGTTCCTTGTTTATCAGGGGTCACCACAGTGGATTTTATAGTTTCCATCAGCGCCCTGTGATAGTACACCACCAATGGCAGCCAATGTTAAGCTGGGCCTTGACCAAGTTGGTATGGTCTTGTCAGTCCACATATTGATCCATATCAGTTTTACATCAGATGCCCTTTCTGACAACTACAAACCTTGTGATTTGGGACAAAGGTAAAGCTTGGATGCCATCTCAGGACTCATGGACTTGCGTCCATGCATGTTGCTATGTTTACCAGCTTTGTGTATATTTAAAAAAATAGATTGCAATGCTTCCCATCCATACATTTCCTTATTCTCAACTCAAATCGGAATAATAATAATAATAATAATGATAATAATAATAATAATGACAATAAGGATTCCCTTATCAGTCCCGTAAGGGGAAATTTGCAATTCTCTGCATTTTACAAAAAGAAGTGAATCATTTCAACTGGATCAGAAGTTCATTTGGAAACGTTTCGTCACTCACCAGGTGACTTCTTCAGTCTGAGCTGAAAACAAACATCCCCCTCCTTATAAACAGTACATTGATACCACACAACAATAGGTTGGTTTCATATGAGAGTTGGGTGATCAACTAAACATTCAGTGACAATGAGCACCATTCACAACAAAGGATCGGGGAATATTTGCAATCACGGCATTGTAAGACGCCGATAGGTGTACTCTCACCTGGTGAGTTTAAACGTTTAAATAAAATTCTGATCCAGTTGAACCGATTCACCTCTTTTTCGTGATTTCCATACCTGGATTATTGAGCATGCATCAAGAAACTCTCTGCATTTTCACCCATCGTATTGTATAGGAGCAGTGAGCTGCCACCTCATGGTGCTCTGGGTGCAGTTAGAGGTTCAATGTCTTGCTCAAGAACACCTCAACATGATTTCTGCAGGATTTCTATTGTAATGCATTCTAGCACTTCATCAGCCACTGTTAGAATGCTTTCCATCACATTATGATAGAAGCTTTTACCAAGGTACCATCCCCCCTTGTCTTTTCGCCTGTTCATATAAGTCAGTTTCTATCCATTTAAGTCCCTCCTCAGGGCTGAGTCAACCCTTTCATATTGTTATTATATTGAATTGTTTTTTTTAAATCAAATTGAATATTCTTTGATTTCGGTGGAAGGGGGCTGTGATAGTTCAATGGTAGAATGCACACTTTGGAAACTGATGAGCCAGAGGCTATAGGTTCAGACCCACCCAAGCGCACCAGGAAGGGCACCCGACCTTAACCTCCCGAGTTCAATCTAAAACTGTATCCACCCCAGCAACATGGGGACTGATCATGTCATGTAAAACGGACCATCATATAGGCTTCTGCTGTTAAAGTGGATAAGTGATATTTTATGATCAGACTCAACAAATTTTAAAATTAACATTTGTGTAATCACAGTAATTACTGTTGCTATTATTGAAGAAAATATATTCCAGATTAACATCATTTTCCATATCCTACGATTTATGCTGAACATATTCAAAAGTTTTCCAAAGTCCCAATTAATCAAACTCTGTAATCCTAGTTGTTTGCTGTTCATCATATCCAGACGGAGATGAATTACCTCTTTTCAAATTTACCATGGTCGGTTGCAAGTATTGTACTTACTCTCTACTCCCAAATAATCGCGCCCCAGCCTATTAATTTTTCGACACTCCCATTCCTATTCCAGCCCTATTTATTAAAATAGTGTTACGAGATCAGCATAATAGAGCATTTGTAGCCCTTTATCTGTAGAGGACTTGCAGAGTGTGGGCAAGGTCAGAGAGTTGAAAAGAGTTGAGACTTGAGGAAGGAGGAGGCAGGAGGAACAAAGAGGGAGAGAGGTGTGCCATGGTAAATGTAGTGGAACGGATGTGTAAACACAGCAGGTTAGAAAGTAAATTTACGAGTGAAAAGATGCAGAAAAAGTTAAATAAATGCTTATAGCTAACAAGGCCAACTTTGTGTCACCATACCCGGTGTCTCCAACTGCTGCTGTGCATTAAAGTGGGTTATTGAGCTCAAATAATTCCTTCAGCCCTGGACGACTATAGTCTCCCATTGTGATCTCCAACCATAGTCTGGGGTCTGACAAAAGATCAGTAATAGATAGATGGTAAAAATTAACATCCAATATAGGAAAGCAATAAAAAAAAAAAAAGTGATTCATTATCATTTACCGATCTTGGAAGTCTTGTACTTTCTGACATTATTTTAAGGCTCCTTCAATCTGTATACAAATGAACAAGTACAATACCGCTGAAGTACAAGATGTGATAATTGAGGACAATTCTCCAGTGGATATTCAAAGTTATTGTACTCATGGAAAGTATGAAAAGTATTCCGTCGATGACAAAAACAAATCGGAGAAATGGTCAAAATTTGTTAAGCGGAATACTTTGCCGAAGTGGAACGTATACAAGGAAAAACACAGTGGAATGAGAAGAGGAAATAACATGTCTACGATCAACCACTAGAAGTGTATGCTCCCAAAGCTGTTGGAACCTTTTATGATGATCTGAAAAGATCTAAAAACAATTACCTCAGATTTTTGAAGGCATGTGAATTTGCCAAACAGTGCTATGACAATCTAGAATCAATGGACAGTGTTGCAAAGAATCCAAAGAAAAGTTTTGAGCAAGTAGGGGTGAAAAAAGGGTATGACCCAAAAGTAATGATGAGAATTAGCGAAGATGCTTCCATGAATCAAGATGAAGTATTCCTAGATGCCATGTATAACATTTTCAAGGAACACAAAACAACACAGTGGTTCAATGGCGTTTTTGAATCAAATGAAAACTTCATACAACAATGTGTGACATTTCATGGAGAGGACAATAATACATTTGCAGTGATCTATGGGCTTACAATAACAAACATAAAAGTCTATATATTTTGTTAAAGGTGATATAGATTCATGGAAAAAAAATGCTTGATAGTAGTGTATTCATGATAGAAATTGAGGGGTTTTTTCACCCCCCCCAATTATTACAACTCCAGATTGTCAAATTGAACATTTATAACCACCACATTTATACGAACCACTATTATTATTTAGGAGAATGGAGTATTTAGTCACTGTTTAAGCTTTTTTATTACCTTATTTTGTTGATTTTTTTGTAATCACTGATTTTTTTCAAATTCCTCCATATCTCTGATTACCAGTATTTTGGTCTCTTCTGGTGTTTTTTACACAATTATATGTAGATTTTGCAGTGTGCTGACCATCTAGATCTTCCTCTACTTTCTCAGACACCATGACTTTCTGGCAATGTGCGCATTCCTTGTTAGCCAGATATTCATTTAAGTAAACAGCTGAACCCTTCAGCTTTCCTTGCCATTACATTGCATTTTTATGTTTTCTGTTGAAAAACATCCAGTTTATCACTGCCGTTTTTCTGAGAGGGTGACATGCCTAAATGTTGGTAATTCCACTGGATTTAAGGAAATCAGTCACCTGTTCCTTTATAGAGTTTGAGGCCGACTCACTGATTTCCCCACCGTTAGCCGTTGTCGCTACCCCTGGCGTTAGTCTCCGACCTGGTGACAACAATGTTGTTCATTCACATCAACTACTTCAAATTGGCAATCCAGTTTTCCAGGAAGATTATATTTTTTTTCATTTTTAGTGATTCGCAGATTCGGAGTTATGACTGTTGCAACCCCCTCTGTCAGGAAGTCAAATGATCTTTTTATATCGTTGACTTCCACAGTAGCAGGATTACCTTTTGGTGCCATGGCATTTCGGTTTTTTCAGATATCTAGATGTCTTCATACAAAAAACTGGAACTTATGGACGGAAGAGTAGCCTATCTGAACACTAGGTTTTCAAGGTACAGTCAGGAAATAGAAATATTTCACTGCCTAGTGATTTTGTGACTTTGACCCCTTACAATAAAATGAACCGTCTATAATATTTGTGGTAGATTCCTCTTAAGAGTGAGAGACAGAGTATTGATGAGATTGATGGTCAATTGGTGTTTCTACCATTTTCTAATTATCACACCAACAGTCGACTCCTTCTCAGCAAGCTGCTTACCAATGGTCCTGTAGCCCATTCCAGTCTTGTGCAGGGCTACAATTTTGTCCCTGATGTCCTAAGTCCATCCTTTGATCTTGCCCATTGTGGAGAGGTTAGAATCTGATAAATTGATTAATTCTGTGGACAGGTGTATTTTACACAGTTAACAACTACTTAATTAGGAGTACTAATCAAGTAAGAGGACTAATCTGTGTGCCTCCTGGTCATATAACCGGTCTGTGGGAGCCAGAATTCTTGTTTGTTTGTAGGGGTGAAATACTTATTTTTCTCAATAAAACAAAAGTAAATCTTTAAAATTCATATACCTGCATTCCCTAGATTTTTTCTTATACTCTGTCTCTCAGTGTTAAGATGAACTTATCATGAAAAGCATAGACCGTTCATTTATTTGTAAGGGGGCAAACTCACAAAATCAGCAGGGGGTGAAATAAGTTCAGTCCCCACTGTATGCTATGGGTATGGATGCACCCTCAACATCTCACTAGGTAAACACCAATCATAGCATATACAAATGCAAAGCTTCTAGCAGAGCATTAAAATTGCATATGCACACATATATGCAGACACACATATACACCATCTTTATGATATACCTACATATAGAATGCTGCTTCTTCAGCCTCTCCCCTGGTTTTTAGGGTTAGCCACAGCAGAATTCATAATTTTCATTGGCATATATAATGTACAAGCAAAATATGATATATCATAAATACACCAAGTTGCAATACAGTATATAAACAACTATATGGAATAGTAAAGTATAATATTAACATGTAGCATGGCCGAGGTAGCTCAGTCGAAGAGTGTGCACTGATCGTGGGACTAATCATGAAAAGTAAAACATAACATGTAAAACAAACCTTTCACTATTACTATATATCACATTGCAATACAACCTCACAATATATCCATGATGCAATCTGAGCGATATCACTAACACCTTCTGCTTTTCACTCATCTACCTTGTAAGACCTAACAGGTGCAGGTGTTCTAGAATTGAGCCCAATGTCTTTTTTAGCATCAACAGATTTACAGTTCATGACTGCTTTGACAGACAAAAAAAAGCAATGACCAAAAAAAAAACAGGAATGTATAAACAGAATGTATGGAAAATAAAACTTCTATTCTCCCCATGCAAGACCACAAACCCCTGCTGCTGTTATCATCCACCAATATTCAGGTCCAGAGTAAGTTATCAAAGAACCGCAAACTTTATAAAACTGAAAAGGCTCTTCTCTTGAATAAAAGCTGAGAGTTTTGAGAGGCATGGATTCTAACACAATTCTTTAAAAAATGACAATGTTAGGAAGTTCCTTCGA
>OMLC01067194.1:0-13373 GCA_900302585.1 Regalecus glesne | reverse complement strand
ACACACAAACGTGCTTGTGAACCTACAGTACACAGTTAAAAAGGGAAATCTGTGCATTATTATTAAATTGTTTCAAACCATACCACCACGTATGGCGCCACCGTGTAACGTTAATAAGAATGAACCAGGCCCCGCCTCCAGTACCGAGTCCAGCTCTCTGTAAGTCCCCTTGGTGGGAGACGGTCCAAATGATGCGCCAGCCATCATCAGCGTTGTTAGGCACTAGTGTCTGCCATTGCTTTGGGGCACAGACACCTCAGAGGTGGTGTTTATATTCGGTGCTCCTCATACAGAGGTTATGACAGGTTCTCCCAGCATGCACCATTTCGTTACTTTCAGTTATTTTCACTTTCACTCTTAGGCGCCGCTTTCATGCCCCGATGTCAGGAGGCTCATTTACAGTCGGTGGTCAAATATAGGCTCATGTCATAAGAATGAACCGGTAACAAAGCTGCCAGATAGAGGTGGAGGTATACAGACGACGATAGTTTCTGTGATATTGTCCATTAAGTGACCTTCCATGATCGTAACATTGAAAGCTGCTGTCAACGTCAATTTGCAGCCTCATCTTCTGTGTGAGTAAGAATTGAATATACTTATTTTATTTGTTTGATGCATTTGTGGCGTATCATTATGCGTTAATCCATTGGAGCCAGTATGTTCCTACCGAAATCACGGTGGCTATTAGAGGATGTCTTGTAGTCGTTTCAGTGTGATTGTTTGTCGTCTGTCAAAGTGTTACCATGCATTAACGGACCTAAACCCACTTGAGCCGTCTTGTCGACGTGAAGGCTGTTTTCCGAACTCTGGTGGGCACTAAGAGACCGTATCCGAGCCCTCCGGGACACCGGTGTCTGGAACACCGTTCACCCAAACCCCCGTACGGTTCGTAACCCGTGTGCGGACTGGATCAGCTAAAAACAAGAATTATGCCTTTTGATGACGTATAATTTGTTCGACGGTCGCACAGCTATGAGTTTGCAATGGTCGCAGGAACAAGTCTTGATTGACATTTTAAGCGGGTGAAGGTCTGAAGTGTCAAATGGACACAAAACGGCCTCAAATTCATGTGATTATTGTCCTGATATTGTTTCTTATTTGGAGGGGGGTGTTGAATGTGCACTTCGAGCACTTTCCTGATCCACCGGGGGGAGCAGGAAGGGCAAAGGGCCTTTGTCCCTCACCCCCTAAATCTAATTCCGTGTCCACTACAATCTGTGGACTAATTGTAACACGTCAAAAATAAGCAATATTGTCATGATAATATTCCCTGTACCACCCTGGATTAGAAAGTTTGACGGTAGGGCAAAGTAAAATATGTATATAATTGACTTAATATTTTGACATTGGAAACAATTATGTTTTGAGGATGACTTGGATAAGATATTTATCATCATTAGTAATGTGGATATGATGACCAAGCATGGTGGAGAAATCCATCGTTCATTTAACCAAAGTGTTCTAATAAGTTTCTTGATCAATGATCCAGGTAAGGCAAAATCACTAAAAAGAGGTGAATCAGTTCATTTGGAGATCATGTTTTGTTGAAAGAAACGTTTAGTCACTCATACAGGTGACATCTCCATTCTAAGCTGGCTGCAGCCATCCCACTTACATTAAGAATACATTTGCATAATGATTATTGGGTGTGTCATAGCTCAGTGGTTGTCTAGAAATGAGATGTCACATGTATGTGTAATGAAAGGTTTCTTTCAATAACACGTGTCCAGATGGACTGATTTTTAAAAAATGTGATTTGATCAGTTCCGAAAACTGGGTTACTTTACTGTAATGCAGCTTTTAAGATTAGGAAATGACCGTATTTAGCTCTATCACCATCCAGACCAAATCTACTCTCATATCACCACATCAATATCATATTAAGATAAGATTTTCCTTAACTAGTCCCACGGGGGAAATTTGTGGTGTTACAGTAGCAAAATGGAAAGCAAAAACTCGATAGGCATAAAATCTAAACAGGCGTTAAAATTATAGAATCAATGCGGCATAGCTCAGTGGGTAGAGCGGTCGTCTGGCAATCGGAAGGTCGCAGGATCGATCCCCGGTCCTGCATATAGTATGTCGAGGTGTCCTTGAGCAAGACAGTGAACCCCTAAATGCTCCCCGAGCACCATATGTTGGCAGCTCACTGCTCCTATATAATAGGTTGGGTCAAAAATGCAGAGAAATCCAAACACTGCAAAATATGAAAAGTATGAACAGAAAGAAACCATCTCTGCAGTTAACTAAATTGTTTGCAGTCCATTATTATTGATACGATTATTGATGTTTTACCCAACTTTACTTGATGTTTTGGTATGTGTATAACCAACGTCCCATGCTAGCATATGGTTCAGCACCTATCTATCTATATGTCACCTGTCTCACTCTTCTCCTTTCATTTTCTAAAAATATAATGAAAATTTGAATCCTGTATGAAGAAGAGTACTAATTGCATGGATACAAAATGGTTCTCAAGTTTTATTGTTTTTGATTTGCCCTATGACAGTTGTGAGGTCCATCCTGTCCTATTGCCACCATGTTGGCGTGCCCAGGTCCCATTTTGTTGCTACTGTTCGTGCTCCACACTCCTGCTTTTGGAGCGCAGCTACCACAGGATGATAAAACCGATGCGCCTCTCATAACCTCCGATGGACAGCCATTCCCCTGGAACCAGATGAGACTTCCCACAACCATTTCTCCCGTCCACTACAATCTCACCATTCATCCCAACCTGACCACCCTTGACTTCACTGGCGTTGTTCGCATTCAACTCGAGGTGCATGAAGATACGAGCACAGTTGTCCTGCACAGCAAGCAGATTCAGATATCTAGAGCACTGCTCTTATTTCCTGAAAGAGTAATACCACTCAGGTTTTTGGAGTATGCTCCTTTCCATCAGCTCGCCCTACTGCCAGGTATGGTGCTGGCCAAGGGTAAGCTTTATGAAGTTCAGCTGGACTTTGCAGCCAACATCTCTGAAAGCTTCCATGGTTTCTACAAGAGCACTTACCGCACCAGTAGTGGTGAGGTTCGGTAAGATTTTTATTATTCTCTATCAATTTGTGAAGTTTACCAACTTCCTTTTTTTGTGTGTTCTCAATACAAATTTATTTCTGTGTTTTACATTAAGTGTTCTGGCGTCCACCCAGTTTGAAGCGACCAGTGCCCGGGCAGCCTTTCCTTGCTTTGATGAGCCTGCTTTCAAAGCAAACTTCACCATACAGATTGTACGCGAGGCCCGCCACATAACTATATCCAATATGCCCAAGGTATGGTATGAAACCCTGTAATGTCATCCCAGAGTTTGCTTTTTCAGGTACAGAAGTAGCCCCTCATAGATTTAAGTCAAGGAGTTAACTAAACCCTCGACCATTTTAGTGAGTTTGCTGACATCTGCAGGTTTAAAACCATGTCTACTAGTACTATTACTTTCAGCTGCTCGCTTTAGTGACTGCCACAGTAGATCATCTGTTTCCCTCCCTTCCTGTCCTCTGCATCTTCCTCTATCGCACTATCCATCTGCATTTCCCCCCTCACCACATCCATAAACCTCCTCCTTTCCTCTTGCCTGGCAGCTCCATCCTCAGCATCCTTCTCCCAGTTTATCAACATCTCTCTTATGCATATGTCCAAACCATCTCAATCTCGTCTCTCTTGCTTTGTCTCCAAACCATCTAACCTAAGTTGTCCTTCTAGTGTGTTATTGTTTTCACTGTGCTTATATAGTTCTACTGTAAAAGAATTAGATATCCCAGGCTGTCCCAGGTCCAATCTTTGTTGAGTTTGCATGTTCTCCCTGTGTCTGTGTGGGTTTCCTCCCACCATCAAAAAGACATTCATGTTGGGGCTAATACTCCTATCTGTGCCCCTGACCAAGGCTATAGGAAAAGAGATCTGAAGTTACTTTCTGGTTGCTGCTCACTTTCTATACAATAGGATTGGTTGATGGAGAGATCAACTTCATTGTATATATGTTCAGTAAAAAAATAAGGTTTTTAAGTAAATATTTTTTAAGATCAAGAAAGAAATTTGAATATCTTTATTTTGAACATAATTCTACAAAATAATTCTCAATAAAGAATCCAAAGAATATGCTTTGTTGGAAAAGGAGCAGCACCTAAAGTCATTCCTAAGTAGATGTGCAGTTGCTGTATCCGTCTTTCTCGCTGCATGGATGTGTCCATTTTTATTTTTTTAACGGACAGTTCTGGATCTTACAGAGCTACTTTAAGTTTGATAAGGAGTTAAGATACATTTAAATAACCCTATTTTCTCCCATTCACACCTCATCTCTTCTGTGGATGCTCCTTTATATTCCCTTTGTCTCTCCACCACTCTTGTTCCCAAGATAAGAACGGTGGACTTGCCAGGTGGTTTACTGGAAGACCACTTTGACACCAGTGTGAAAATGAGCACATACCTGGTGGCCTTCATCGTGTCTGACTTCCTGTCTGTCAGCAAGACCACCAACCATGGTGTCAAGGTGATGACAGATACTGACCATGCTTTCACTTAAAAAGCCTTTTTAAGAAATAAAAACTTTGACTTATCTTGGGGTTCAGTTAGTCTCAACCAAATAATCCTGATAGCTAAAGATACAATTTTGCTGCATTTTTTATTTCCCTAGAGTTATCACAAATGTAGGTGTAGAAACCAGTAAAGCAATCAATCTGTGTGCTTTACTGGTTTCTACACCTACTCTTGTGGTAACCAGGCAGGCACTGGTTGATCTTTCTAGTTTGTTCAGGTTTTCTCCTTTGATTTTTCTGCAAGTGTCATATCTTGAGAAAAACATTTCTAACTCCTCTTTGCAGTTATTATGGGCTCCGGGTTGTTCATAATAACTGTCTGTCTCATGATAGTTTGCATTATTACAGTGTAGTGTGGTCTGATTGGTATTTTGTATGATAATTGTACACCACACAACTTTTGCTGTTACTTTGGCTGATTATCAGTTTAGTTGCATATCTCTGAACACGTTATTCAGTCCAACTCATATGTAGTCCATGTTGGGTGGGACATTTTTGAAAAAGCTGAACAGTAGTACTTTCTCATCAGATTTCAGTCTATGCTGTGCCTGAGAAGATTGACCAGACGGGATTTGCATTGGATGCTGCTGTCAAGCTGCTGGACTTCTATGATGATTACTTTGATATTCCCTACCCTCTGCCCAAGCAAGGTCTGTGGTAACCAAACATGATTTTCTGTTACTTACTATTACTTTTGCTTGAGTTACTGATTCGAATACTGATCTATAAGTTCTATACATCTAGGTTAGTTTGTGATATTGCCGTATGGCTCATTTACAATTACATTTCAGTCACTTATGTAAAAGGACTTTTAGTAAGCACAGTAATCCAACGTTCTCAAATGCTTAACGGTACAAGTCGGCACCACAGGTCTGCTGGGCATTAAACGGGAGATTTATTTGACCTGATAATGTTTATGCACTCAGTGATATAGATGTTCCAGTAATGAAATCAGAGCTGAGGAGAAAAGTTAGAGTCCACACTATGAGAGGGTCATTTGCGCGTGTCACGGTTAGTCCCCACATTGTGGGGGTGGACATAGACTCAGATGGAACTTGGGGTATTAAGGCTGGATGCCCTCCCTGACATCCTGTGGTGGGTTCAAACTCGCAGCCTCTGGCTCGTAAGTTCCCAAAGTGGATGCTCTACTGCTGAGATACTGTGACCCCTTAGAGTCTGCACTATAGCAGCAAAAAATGGTTGATGGAGTAGAATGAAGTGTTTTCTTGAATGTTTTTCAACAGCAATAATTCCTGACCTAAACTTTGGCTTTGAGTACTGGTGGTACATGTTTCAGAAGAGAAGTGAAAAGAAACAACCAAGCAAACGGCTTGACGTATTCTATTCCACATATTCACCGGTATTTACATTGTTACCCACAGACCTTGCAGCTATTCCTGATTTTCAGTCCGGAGCCATGGAGAACTGGGGTCTGACCACCTACCGAGAGACAGCTCTCCTATTTGACCCCGACAAGTCATCAGCGTCGGACAAACTGGGAATCACAATGGTCATCGCCCATGAGCTAGCACACCAGGTATGGTAAATGGTCTTATTCTTATATAACACTTTTCTGGTCTAGCGACCATTCAAAGTGCTTAACGATGAACGGCTCACATCTACCAAGTTATGTGGCGGCATACGACGAACCCACAACACCTGACTCCCAGGCCTATGCTCTACCTGCTGAGCCATTGTGGCTCAGGTATCCGATATGGATCCCAATTGTCTATCAGGATGCCTGTCAGGCAGCATAGCTCAGCAGGTCTACTGATCAGAATGTTGGTGGTTGGATACCTAGTTCCTTCAGAAAGCCTGGTCTTGAGCAAGACACTGAACCCCTAATTGGTTGGGGCAATAGAAGAAAATAGCCTGGTGGCTAAATCTGGAGTATTTACATTCTAAATGTTCCTTATTAAGCACTGTCCCTTTAAAAGAAGATTTTTATTATTATTATTATTTTAGTTTTTTATGTTGTCAATTATGGACAGTTTGGGCGTATGGTACAAGAAGAAATGTAATATTAATTTCCTAGCATCAAGAGCATTTTAAGTTATTACAAATTTAAATAGCATGTTAATATTTCCTGCTGGTGTGTAATTCTCAATGCCTGCTCAATAATCTAGATGTACAAATCCAAGGAAGGTGAATTAGTTCTAGACACCACGTTTAACAGGAAAAGGTCTTCTCACTTTGTCAAGTCTCAGATGAGTGCAGGTAACCTCAACCTTAGAAAAAGCACAGGTGCATAATGACTGAAACCAGAGATCTAACACTGGTCTGACAATGCTATAATTACAGCTATTCTCCAACCATCTGTAGTACACGTTACCATGGTAATTATCATGTCAGCAACTTGCACATGAGAATTCTGTTAGACCAGTGTTACAGTCCTGATACACCTCTGCTGTTTATAAGGTTGGGGATATTTAGTCAGCTGAGAACTGATAAAGTCACCTAGATTCGGTTAAGAGCAAAATAAAATGTGAATTTCAGACTAGATAAAAACAAGCATGAGGTTCCCTGTTTTTAAAGCCATGAGACAACATTTCAGGTCTTATTGGCAATCCATTCACAGCCCTCAGTGTTCATGCTAGACTGTGGAACCACGGTGCTTCTGAAGAGGAGTTCAGGCTGCACTTGGGCATACAGGGGATTACAAAAAGGTTATTAATAAAGCCAGGTACATAATAACAATGTAGTTATCATTAAAAGCTTAACTGAGAAAGTGAGTTTATTTTTTTCTTTGTGTGACTACACTGTGTTCTTGTCTTCATCCAGTGGTTTGGGAACCTGGTGACCATGGAGTGGTGGAATGACCTGTGGCTCAATGAGGGTTTCGCCAAGTTCATGGAATTTGTTTCTGTTGGCGTCACCTATCCAGAGCTGCTAGTGGTGAGAGCTGAGCACCGGGTGCTGACTGGCTTACAAACCAACAAGTTGTCATTTCCTAGGATTTATTTTACCATCCCCATTGTGTAGCATCCTCTTTCTCTTGCTCTTTGTTTTATCAATTCCCTCTCCCCTGCTCTGTCTAGTTATCTGTCCCTGTCAACTGTCTTTCCTGGTCCTTTGCTCCTTCTATATCACTACTTTCCCCCTTTATCTTTCGACCTCCATCTAAATCTGGTGGATTTACAATCTGAATTTTCATTACTATGCATTGTCCATATAAAAGGATATTTATCTATCTATCATTCATATGTATATATATATATATATATCCCTTACTAATCTCTGTCTCACTCTTTCACCCCTTCTAAAACAACAACATCAGGACGACTTTTTCCTGGGGAAATGTTTTGAAGCCATGGAAGTGGACTCTCTTAGGTCCTCACACCCAATCTCCAACCCGGTGGAGAACCCTGCCCAGATCCAGGAGATGTTCGACGATGTCTCGTATGACAAGGTCAGACTCTCCTCCATTCACTATGCCCATGACAGTGGATCAAACAGACAATCCTAAATCGAGTGCAGATTTTACAATGACAACCAGGGGAGTCGGCGTTTCTTCGGAGCATAAAGGGAACCCAGTACAGCCTAGGTGTGTGCTTCAGTGAGCTGAAGTCTTACAATCCTTACAGTATCTTGCCTGTCCAACATAATGTCTGCAGTCTGTAGATGATGTCAAATCAAACCACCGTCTGCTGTCTGAACATGGCTGGAGAGATTTAAGAGTTTTGTGTTACTTTTGTGTTATGTTAACTTGTTAACTTAAGTACTCTAGGAAACGACAATTTCCAAAATACTAACGAGAAGTTTATGATTTGTCTCCTTTATTTTCAGGGTGCGTGCATTCTGAACATGCTTCGTGACTTCCTGACTCCAGATGCCTTTAAGATGGGCATCGTCAGCTACCTCAAACTCTATAGCTACCAGAACACTGTCAACAGCCACCTGTGGGAGAGCCTGAACAATGTAGGTTTGTGTTAATGTGTGTGTATGAATGTGTGTGTTTGTGAGACTCAGGATATCTGTTTTATGTTGGCGAGGGGCAATATCTCTGAGAAGAGGAATGTGCATCTTTATGATGGTCGACTGTCTGTATCCCCACTAGGTCTGCCACACAGATGACCTGGGTGAAGGCCAGTTCAAACAAAATGAATTTTGCTCCAAGGGAAAACTCATGGCTGGAGCCTCTGTAAGTGATCGAATCAGTCCCTTCCACAAATCCACCAGCAGGGTTCATCCAGTCATGAAAATCCTCGAAACGATGAAATTCCACATTCCACAAATCCTGACACCCAAAGCGTTTCACAGAGAACGAGGCTAAACTCACCTCAACCACCACCAATGTGTGACACCCACCTGGTTGATGGACAGCAGCCATTTTACAGCAGAACGCTCACCACGCATTGGCTTGATGTGGAGATGGAGGGATCATTGAGCCAATTACACAGGGGGATAATTAGGTGGCTGTAGCTCTGTAGATGAGATGCCTCCACTAGAAAGGCTGTTCACAAAGTGCCATATGTACATAAAAAGTGTCTGCTGTTCATCTACTGGAATCTGTTACCGTTTGGGAAATTATCATCAAGTATTTGTGCTTGTTGAATCATTATGTGACCAAATAATCAATTTAACATGTGGGCTTGCTTGTGTGTGTGTGTGTGTGTGTGTAGAAATTGTTCTCTGGTAATGAGGTTGATGTCAAAGCAATTATGGACACTTGGACACTGCAAGAGGGATTCCCAATAGTCACTGTGAAGGTCATAGGTCGTGAGGTCAGACTCAGTCAGGAGCGTTACCTCAAGACGGATGACCCCTCCCTCACTCAAGGGTAAATTATCCTGTTTTTTTTCTTGTGTGTGTGTGTGTGTGTGTGTGTGTGTGTTAGGGCTGTCATTTCTGTCTTGGGTCCTTGTTTTATTCCTGGGCCTTTACCAGCTTCAGTTCATGGGGTTTTGTAAATGATGAATTGGTCTAATTTGGATGTTTATTCAATGATATTTGGATAATTGTTGAAATTTTCATGAGTGGCACTATAGCAGTGACCATGTCCCCTCATCACAGAATGCTGGCACTTTATACTTTAAACCCAATTTGCTTGAATTTGATACCCCAGAATAATCAGGTTGGTGTTGGACATTTAACTCGGAACACCCTGCTACAAACACATTATCACATGTCTTCACGTGAATCATGACAATACCGTGATTGGCTTTTTAAAGTTGATGATGATTTATCTTCGATATCTGTAATCGATGCCTTTCAAGGATTTTTCATTTTGATCCTGATAATGAAGAATGATTGCTATCTACTAAACTTTCAGACTTTTAGTCCTGTATCACTTTCTCAAAGAGTTTTTGAAGCCTCCTGAGGGTCTGAACAGAGCCCACCACACTGCCAGCACAGCAATTAAAGAGACACTACACCTGTTTTTCACATCAGCTGCACCATGGCAGAAGGTTTCGTGCCTGTTCTCTCCACATCCATCTGGCAACCCCCCAAAATTATGTCATGATGACTCCCGTGGGGGCTCCAGCCCCCCAGGTTGAGAACTGATGAGCTACAAGACTGTTTGTTTCTTATTATCAACAGCTACGGAGAGAAAAAATGTTGTCCCACACTGTTTTCTGGTGATTCAGCCAAAGTTCAGCAGTTTCTCAGGATGTTTTGTTATCCTCCTTGTGTTGATAGATATTTGTGGCAGATCCCGCTGACCTACATGACCAGTGGGTCTGACGCCATTCATCGCTTCCTTCTCAAGACTAAGACCGGTAAGCATACCAGCATAGGCAGATAAATAGATTGTGACCTGGTGAGCGAGGTAGCTCGTTAGGTGGCTGTTGTTCTTAGTTATGTTGTTATTTAGCTTATTGTAGAAACTTAACACCCATCTCATAAATCCTGAAACATTGCCTGAAACAGCAGTGCAGATTCACGGAGAAGTGACATAAAGAAATCTAGGTGTGGAACCTTGCAACAGAAATACTTTTCAACTGAAATCAATTCATTTTCAGGGTTTCCAAAGTCCTCAAACGAGTCTCCACATTTTCCCCTTTAGCGGATTACTCTTTTCAGCTCACTACTGCACAAGCATGAAGCAATGCTTAATCACAAACCCCTCAGACATAAACTCTCCTTCCCCGGAATTTAAACTAAGCAGTGTTTTGTACTTTTTAAAATGTAGCCTGTGAGTCACATTACCCTTCAAGAAAGTACACAAATGATTGACCACATGGTCTCCTCCTCCGTCCCTTCCCTCCAGATGTCCTGTACCTGCCAGAGGAAGTTGAATGGCTGAAATTCAACGTGGACATGAATGGTTACTACATGGTTCACTATGAGGACCAGGGCTGGAGCTCACTGATCAGACTGCTCCAGCACAACCATACTGCCCTCAGCAGCAACGACCGTGCCAGCCTCATCAACAACATCTTCCAGTTGGTCAGGTTTGTGAAAAGCCCCTTCCCTCATTACATCCATCACTTTACTTGGAGTCACTTGGGGATTTAATATTTTTTATAGTTATACAAATACTGTTAATATTGAAATGCTCATGCAAACTCCTTTATCTGGTTTCCCAAGTCGACACAAGGTCTCAGACCTGAAGAAGACTCCCTGGTTTTTTTGCATAGTCTTACAATGTTTTGATGTAAATTAAGATGATCTCAATCTGCTTTTTTCCCTTTTCTCTGCATTCCAGCATAGGGAAGGTGCATCTGGACATGGCTCTGGATCTGTCCTTATACCTATCCAGAGAGACGGAGATCATGGCTGTCACTCAGGGCCTGGGGGAGCTGGTGTCTCTGTACAAACTGATGGAAAAGAGAGACATGGTGGCCTTGGAGAATCAGATGAAGGTGAGCGAAGCTTCAGGCATACTGGTAACAGGTTGCTAGTTTAGGGCCCAGGCTGTCTGAACAAAGACATGTTCTCCCATTCCTTCAGCAAGGACCACCTGTGAGATGGTTCTGCAGGATCTTTGATAGTTGAAAAGAGAATGAACATACCACATACATTTTGAATTTCCACCCACCAACATGTACGTTGCTTTGGACAAAAGTGTCCGCTGAATCAAATTGATATGAATCCATCTCTTGTCCAGAGTTACATTGTGGAGCTTTTCCGGTCGCTGATCGAGCGACAGGAGTGGAGCGATGCTGGATCTGTCTCTCAGAGAGTACTGAGAAGCTACCTGCTGATTTTTGCCTGTGTCAGGAACCATCCTTCATGCGTGGCCACTGCCACCAACCTCTTTAACAAGTGGAGACATTCCGATGGCAACATGAGGTCAGGGGTCACGTACCACCATGTATACCCTCCTGTTTCATTTTCCTGTCATCCACTCCAACCAGAATCAGTTTTATAGCATTGCTTGAGTTTGCATTTACAAGGATTTTTACTTGTTGGGTTCTCACATTGACTATATTGAGAGGCCAGTTGTACGTGTCATGATTAGGCCCCGTGTTGGAGCTTGGGGGATTACTTGATGCCCTGCTGTGGATTCAAACCTGCTGCCTCAGGCTCATCAGTTCCCAAAGCGAGCATGCTAACCACTGTGCTACCGCACTCCTCTTTATGCACGCAGAGATTCTAAGAGAGATAAGATATTCCTTTATTAGTCCCACTGGGGGAAATTTCGGTGCAACAGCAGCCAGTGTAGAGCACAGTACAGAGACATCACATCAAGGAAACAACATGTAGTATCCTTGCCTACCCCGATGCAGACCAAGCTGAGAGCACTTGAGTCAGCTTGCAAGAGCCCCCACCATAGTTGATGATGCCAGTCATTGATTATGTTGTTGTTTCTTGGGTCTCATTGCTCTCCCCATTTCCTCACAGTCTACCCAATGATGTCAGCCTGGCTGTGTTTACCATCGGAGCTCGAACACTGGATGGGTGGGACTTCCTGTTTGAGAAGTACCGCCACTCTCTGCATACATCCATCAAGAGCCGTATAAAGGCTGCCCTGGCCATCAGCCCTCTGAAAAATAAGCTAAAGTGGTGGGTACATGATATTGACAGTAGAACGAGAAAAAAAACCCGATTCAAATGCCAGTTCACTGATGTGAGCTATGAATACTTTTCCCCCCTCTGTCTGTCTCGGTCCCTCTCTTTGTCTCTGACTTCCACTCTGTCCGTCAGGATGATGGATCAGAGCCTACACGGTGAGGTGATGAAGACTCAGGACCTTCCTGCTGTGGTCACCTCCATCAGTAGGAACCCTCATGGTTACAAGCTTGCCTGGGACTTCCTCAGGGCCAACTGGTTGACCTTGGTCAAGAAGTTAGTCTCTACTCTCGGGCTCTCGCACCACATTTTCCCCTTCTTTTGCTCTTCATTTAACCACCCTGAATTTACTCAGTGTATTGCTAATTGTAGTAACAAATTGGGATCCTACAGTGGTAGTGATTTAAAGAAACCATATAATGTCACTAATATCTCCTGTCCTTTTGAGAGTGTGTGTAGATGTTTGGATGTTTTGTGGCTTGCATTGTTTGACTCCTTTGTGGGGTTTTGACCATCTAGATTTGAACTGGGCTCCAACTCCATTGCAGCCATGGTAACTCTTGTGACCAACCAGTACTCTACCAGGGAGATGTTGGAGGAGGTGAGGGCTTTAAGGCTGTATACACACTTGAGTCCTCTCTTTTAACCTTTGCGTCTTGCATAATTTTCCCACTTCTCTACTGGAAAAGTAAGTAAGTAAATATTTATGTACATAGCACTTTTAAAAACACACAGGGGAAAAGTGCTTTACGTAAAATCATGAAAAATAAGAGTAAATACTGTTCAGGCTTCCTGAGAGCAGTGAGATCTTAACTTCACAATAAAAATGCAATGGTTCAAATGAATAAGAAGTTTATTCAGAAATGTTTCGTCACTCAAACAGTT
>OMLC01067193.1:0-13597 GCA_900302585.1 Regalecus glesne | reverse complement strand
GTACCAACATCCTCACGTTGCTACAGCAACAGAAGATAACTCTTCCTCCACCTCCTCAAGGCTCGCTGTACCTCCTTGTCTTCATCTTTTTTCTTTTTGAAAAAGCTCTTCTATCCATAGCCTTCAAGCCTTGTCTTTGTGAATTAGCAAGCTAGCTAGTAGCTACCACTGGCTGCCAGCAATGACAAGGCGTGTAACCGGTGCGTCACTGGCTCACTCAGAGGACACGCTTTGTGGGCTCTTGTGTTTTGGGGCATTCTTGCCTCTAATCTTTCCCTTTTTTGTTGAGGGGGGGTTCTTTGTGTGGCATGGTGTTTCTTTAATTGATCGCGGTGGTGGGTGTTAAGGGGGGTTTTAGTGGTTTGAATGACATGAGGCAGAAAGTTTTTGTTTGGCCAAGGAGTGGGGCTGGTAGCCTGGGGCTATAATGGCTACTGGAGTCAGAGGATTAAGAGTTGGAAGAGAGACACTACATCATGGGATCAGCCGTGTGCCAGGTAACAACACTACAGTGGAGGACGTGCTTTTGGCGAGTAGGTAGGCTGTCAGGAATTGTGCAGGTTTGGTAAATTTGCAAGTGATTCTAAATTCGTCTCTCTTGGATGTAAAAGTCAGGAAGTTAAGCATGTCATGTCATGGGGAAGGTTCATACACTGTGTGAGGGATGTCGGAAAGTTTGCTGTGTTTTGTTTGTGTTTCTTAATGTAATAATCCAGGTAAGAAAGTCAAATCAGTTCATTTGAACATCTCATCTGATGATTCAACTTTCTGTGTATTGAGTATGGTGAGGTGGGATATGAAAATTCAGTATCCACCAGAGAGGCAGGGCCCACTGAAAGTGGTGCAGGCATGCCCATTGATAACACAGGTGATGTGCACAAAGCAGCTGGGAGTGCATGTGATGTATCGGAGCCTAACAGCAGAAGAGTTAGATAAGTTTTTGAAGGTGACCAAAAATAGGTAGGATGTTGATATATCAGATTAATTTCCTGATGATAAAGCTTTTGAGGTCAGTGCATGGGACCACAGCCTCCTAGTTGGCAAGTGTCTCCAAATGAGGAGGAGGTAGAAGAAATTAGCCATTACTTCATGAAAAGGCTTTAGCTTTGTCTAAGAATTAAAGATCAATAGGTTGAAAAGTAAAGGCATGCCAGTGAGGCTTCTTCATTTTTCCAGTTCTTACTTTTCACCTTTTCTTATGGAGGTTCTAAGGGTTGGTTTCCCTAACATAGACATGGACAGATGGGGCTACAATGACTGTACTTGTTTCATGTGTGAGACAAAATAATCTGAATGTAGTGATTTTGCAAGAAACACAGTGATGTAACTAATGAGCTGTACTGGGGGCTCTGTTGAAGGAAAGGTCTGGTGAGAGCTACTTAAGTTTCAAGCAGACAAACGGTGCACATGCATGAAAGTAGTAGGGATGGGGTTAGTGCAGCATGGCTAGACCAACTATACATTTTAAGATGTAATGGTAAGAGGTTGGGAAGGAAAACACAAGTTATTTGGCTTTTTCTGATCACCACTTAGCCATGTTGAACCTGGTAATCTCCTCAGGGCCAGACTAGATTGCAAATTGAACATTTAATGTAAAGTTCTAGCAAGTGGTCACGTTTTGCACCAGTTTTGAAGAGTTGTGGCAGAGGTAGATAGAGAAAATGGGATTTCAAATCTTTAAGTATTGACTTAGGAATGCTGCATTTCCGCCAGTAGTATGCAGCCTTCTCAACTGTAGAGGCCAAGAGAACACTGGTGAAGCTCAGAGTATAAGAGTTGTGGTGGCAGAGTTGGTTGAAGGGGATATTAGGCTGAGTTAAAACAAGGCTGAGTTAAAACAAGAACTGGGGTGATTTCTACAGGACCAATCCAAAGTGAGCTTGTGAGAGCTTAGAATTCTGTTAGATGCTAAATGGACCTATTTTTGTACAGCACTTTTCTAGTCTACCAACCACTCAAAGCATTTACATTTGTATGCCTAAGATTTACTGAGCATGTGGGATTAAGATCAGATGCCCTTTTCCTGATCCCCCATGGTGAGGTCAAACCCACAACACCTAATTTTGAGGTGTGTGCTCTACTGCTAAGCCACACCACATTCCTTTTGCAGATTCATTGTTTACGTCACAGGTGGGTTAAGGAAATGAGGGATGATGCTGTGAGATTTAATTCGGATTGATATGGTGCTGATTTATGTGACCATGTATGCACACATGATCTCCCAAAGTTTTCTGACCTGCAAAAGACTGAAATGAACTTTCCTATTGTCATATGAGGAACTTTCTAAGGCCGTCTCCCAAATAAACTCTGGTCATGCTCCAGGGGTTTGACATCTTGCCAGTGGACTTTTACAAGGCCTTTTGGGTCACCATTGACCATGACTTATTTTGTATCTTGCCCGAATGCTTTGGAACAGGAGAACTGGTTTTGAGTTGCTGTCATGCAGTTCCTGCTGTCTTAGCCAAAAAAAGCAGACTTATGTGATCTTAAAAACTGGTTAGGCATATGCAAGTGGTTACTTACGCAGTTGGGGGGGTGACATATCTCAGTAGCTAGGACGGTGGTCTAGTAATGGGAGGATTGGTGGTTTGATCCCCCGGCCCTTGTAGAAAGCGTGTTGGAGTGTCCTTGAAAAAGACAATGAACCTTTTACTGCTCCCCAGGTACGGCTCCTAAACAATAGGATGGGTTAAATGCAGAGAACACATTTCATGTATGTATATAGGATGACAATCAACCCAAGATACTGAAATAAAGTTACCTGGTTACATACATGCCTGTAGTAGATGAACATGACAGAGCATCTTTAGGTTGGTTTATTGGCGACTGGCAAACAACATTTGAATGCATTACTGCCACCAACTGGAATAGATAGTGGATCTTCCTCTACTCTCATTTTATTCACTTTATCTTCCTTAATTCTCCTTGGGTGTTGTACAGTACCTAGTATCATGATTTCCCTTACAGTGCAGGCAGTTTGCTTGTGCTTTATCAATTAACAATCTTCCACACTGCAGCTGTTCTTCCCACATCTAACACATCTTCTTACATTACATACTGCACCAACGATCTACATTCTTGACAGCAAAATATTGAGTTCTCCCATATGGCCTCACTCTGAAACTCATATAATCAAAGTACACTTTCTGGAAATTCCCCTTCAAAATCAAACAAATAGACTTACTCCACTTCTTACCTTCACGGAATCTAGTCATTCTTCTTGCCTCATATAGGTAAGGAAAGCCACTATATTTGGCCATTGTATTCTTACAATAAAATGTGTCCTCTACATTTAGACCATCTTATTATATAGGAACATGGGGTACTGCAGTTGAGTGATATATAAGATGATAAATTGACTTGTGCTCAGTGTCTTGCTCAAGGGCACTTCAACAATCTTCTGAAGAAGCTGGGGATTGAACCAGCAGCCTTTCGATTACTAGACGACCCGCTATACCCCCTGCGTCATAACACCGTATACACCAACACCCCCAAATAACTACACAGTGGCACGCCACTGACCCCTTCCTTCTTTGTTTCCAATCCAAGTGGGAAGTCACACTGATAAAACTCCCAAATCGCTCGATTTGAAGGGCTCCATCCCTCGTACCCTTTGAGATACAATCAATAATAATCTCACTTCTGGTTATCGTGATCGAACCTACAAACTTCTAACCTCGTGGATCCTTGGAAATCTGGTCTTTTATTATTGCGGATATCATCCCAACGACAAGACGTCTTGGTTCCCTGTAGTTGAATAGCATCATTCGAGCAATTTGATATATTCCACCCCCTTTTTTCTTTTTAAACCTTTTCCTATCCTCCTTTCCACCTTCAACGACACTGACGTAATATCCGCCATCAACGCTACTGTCTTTGTCTTCCTCCATTCCACTGTCTTTCTCGCCTCTTGCTTCTTCATCTTCACAATAGGAGTTAAAAGGTTCATCTGGACATAATTTTTATTGAGAGAAATGTTTCATGCCTCATACAGGTGACATCTTCGGTCTTAGACAGATGCAGGCATTCCCGCCTTTCAATACAGTCCAATGACGCCCAAAACCAAAGGTAATTTAATATGAAAGTTAGCTATTGACTGGATTGTTCGCGGATGGTCGTACCCTCTTTGCATAGATTACTTTTTGACTCCCCGTTCTAACCAAAAGATTCACACTTTTTGGTGATTCTCTTACCTGGATTGTGAACATGCATTATGATGTCGTCTACTCTTCGTTCTTCTTCTTCTTCTTCTACCTCTTCTACCTCATGTACTTCTTCTACCTCTTCTACTTCTTCTTCTACGTCTTCTTCTTCGTCCTCTTCTCTTTTTTGTGTGACTGCAATTCGCAAATTCCTGAAAGTGAGCAGGCCAGTCTCTTTCGCTAAGTCTGCAAGCAGCGCATTGCCCATTAGCTAGCTAATTGCTTTTAGTGTTAGTTAAGATAAAACTCATAACGAATCAATGCAGTTTCATTAAGCTTGTAGCAAAGATACATTGTGAGGAGAGAATTCAGCTCAAATCCGGTAACCATTCTCAACCCGAACATCTACTCCTGCGCCATTTTCTCCTTGACAAGTGCCAAGTACTGGCAAGGACACGTACGTGGCTCCTTACTCAGCTTTTCCCCTGTCAGCAGCTGTACCGTTGAAGTACTTTTTGATTATCAATCTGATTTTTTTTAAACAGTATCAGAGCATCAGCGATGACATACAGACGGGACTCTTGGCCCATGCTCTCCCTTGAAAGAGAACCAAGAGAATTGATGGACTATAAATGGAGTAATTTCTGTTATAATCTAACAAAGCTGCTTTACAATGTTGGACTGTAATACCCTATTAACTATTTCTGTGTTATTGTTTATTTTGTATAGTTTTTGCTGCGTGTATACTTTGATTGTGTGCTGGTGCACACACCAGCATATAACTCATACAGGGTGATTTGATGTGTCTAGTGCAGTATTTATAGGGAAGATTCAGGCTTGCTTCCTGCTTCCCTGCTTTCTAATGTCTTCCAGCTTGCTGCTGCTGGCTTGCCCCTGTGGTAAACAAGGAAGCCGCTCAGTATGTAAGTCTTCCCTTCCAGTCCATAGCTCCTCCTTTGCCAACACCTCTCTCTGCCAGGCCTCATCATGGCCACACACATAACACGATGCCTTATGGCCTTAGGCTAACTTAGTAAGGGATCTGGGAGCAAATCATGCCCAACCACTTTCTTGTGGGAAGTCTATTAAGTCAATAGCTAGGGGAGCACACCCTGAGAGAATAGCACCATGTTTGGCAGCACACAGACTGCAGTTCTTCGATAGTCTGGAATTTTCCAGCGGCCTCCTGCAGTCACGATGGGCGACTGAGTTCAAGCCTTTGCCATCAGGACTATCCTGTCATACCAAAGACTGGAGCTGAGGATTTGGTGTGCGGTCTTCCAGAAACCTCATTGTGTAGGTCTCCGCCTCTGACCATGGGGTTGCACCCTTGACAAGGAGGGATGTCATTATTGGATTCGATGGACTACCAGTATGTGTGTGTAGAGGGGGGTTGTATTGCTGCTAGGCTATATTTAAGTGTCATTTTAACATAGCGGAATATTTTGATGACCGTGTATCTCTTCATAAACATGATTAATGACGCTGTTGCTTCTGTTTGCAGTGTGTGTAGCGGCCTCGTGTGACTCAGGACCACCAAACAATGCACCAAATCTCAATGAGGACACATGTCAAGCGACAGAGGCTGACATAAGTAAATGGTTAATGGACTTGTGAGTAAAGTTTTCTAAATCTATGGAAACACACAAAGGTGCTCTAGTCATCTGTCAAATGTTTTTACAGATCTTTAAATCTGTCATTGTCACTTTGTGGTTCTTACATGCTACAATAACCCCATAGTGTACCCCTCAAAAATCACCTGTATCTAGTCTTAATGTGTCCTCTGCATTTAACCCATCCTATTGTATAAGACCAGTGGGCAGCTGCAGCACTCGTGGAGCAGTTAGGAGGTTCAATGTCTTGCTCAAGGACACTTTAACATATCTTCTGATGGAGCTAGGGATCAAACCGGTGACCTTTTGATTACCACACTAACTGGATTGATGAAAGAAGGCAATGGAGATCCCTGTAGGAAGGAGGCGAGGGACCTGTCCATATGGTGTCAAGATAGCAACCTCTCTCACTGCGGTTAGGAAAGAAAGGAGATAACTGTTGATTTTCAGGGAGTCCAGATGGATCCAGACACCAGTTTACACCAGTGATATCCCTGTGGATGTTTTGAAGAACTTCAGATCTGAAAACATTCAGATCTCAGACTCCTTCCCCTGGTCTCTCTAAGCAACAGCTGTGTCATTTACAAGGCACAAGAGAGACTTTCTGAGATACCTTAAAAGAATTCAGAATATCCACACGGAAAAACAAACCGGTCAGTTTCTACCAGAGTACAAATGAGGGCATCCTTACTGGAAGCATGCTGGTGCGGCTTGGAAACCTGACTCAACAGGACCACAAACAACTGAGAAGAAAACTAAAAACAGCTTCAGAAATCAAAGGAGCAGCGCTGCCACAGCTTCTGGAAATGAACACCACCCACTGCAGAAGGAAGGCTTTAAGTATGATGGTGCCCACCAGCCATCCACCACATGGTCTGTTCTCCCTCCTTCCCTCAGGACAACGCTTACAGAACATCAGAGTTCCAACCAGCTGCCACAAAGACAAATCTTACCCCCAGGGGCTCAAATAATGAACAGTAGGCGCCTTACCTAACTTTAGTGATTTATTATATTGTGGGATCTCTGATTTTTGTTATCATTTCCTTATTTATGTATTTTATATGCATAGGGTAAATGGGCTCATTTATATATAGCACTGATCTAGTCTAGTGACCATTCAAAGCACTTTATAACACGTGCCTCACATTTACCAAGCATGAGGTATTAAGGCTGGATGCCCTTTCCTGATGCCCTGTAGTAGGATCGAACTCACGACGCCTGATTTGGAGGCACACACTCTATCACTGAGCTGACTACATTCTGAGATCTCTGAGGAAATCTCAGAATACACACACACACACAAAAATGGTCGATTTCTACGAAACTACCGCTATTAAATCACAAAAAAGAGGTAAATCAGTTCAACTGGATCAGAAGTTGAAGTGATTCACCTCTTATGTGATTTCCATACCTGGATTATTGAGAATGCATCAAGACATACCGCTAGTAAAGCAGTTTTGCTTCATTCCACACTAAGAAGAAGAAAGGAATATGATGTGCGGTTCACAAGGCAAAACAGCAGCCTTTTGTCTGAAACACTGTCAGAGCACTGCCCGGGGAAAAGATGAGCAAAGAGCCAACAGAGGACTGCTGTTTAAGACTGCACAAACTTGTAGTGATGGGGAGGGATAAGGCTGGAGGCCAAATCTATTCAAGCCAGCCTATATGCGGTTACATTTTAAGCCCATCTACATATGGGCATATGAGCTGTGGGCTGAAGTTGCACTGTAGATGCATCAGCTCATTACAAGGTATTTATCTTGTCTTTAGTTATATCCGAATGCATGAGTCAAAGTACTTGGCTGGTCAGTCTCTAAATATGTCTGCATGGGACTAGCCAGGACATGCAAGGCCAATCAAATGCTGGCTATCGACTTGGCATGGATTACTAAGAGCTGGATTTGCCTTTCCAGTACCACTGGATATTTAAGCTTTAATATTGCCTTTCTCTTTGGCTGTACAGTGTGTGAGCGAAGAGTTGGCTGATCTGGGCTTGACAGGGGATTTGGTAGGATCCAATCTGTCACATGATTTTAAGGGGCCCCATAGTTCAGGAGGTAGGGTGGTTTTCTAGTAATCGGGGTATCGGTGGTTCCAACCCTGGCTATAGCAGAAAGCTTGTTAGTGTCCTTGACCAAGACAAGGCACCCCTTTCTCAGGATCCTCCAGCTACTCACTGCTCCCATACAATAGGATAGGTTAAATGCAGAGAACACATGCATGCATGTACAATGACAAGTTAAAAAAATATTTTACTAAATGTTCAGTTCCCCTGGAACGTATTAGGGGACAAAGGAAGTTCCAAGGTTAACAGTAAGAGCATACGATTTAGCAACTTAAATCTGGAATTGGGCCACTCTGTGGCTCCCATTACTCCGATATGTTGTAGAAACGTTTCAGAACCATTTTTTCCTCGTTAGTGTGTAATTTCTCCACTAGATGGCGGTAGGTCACCAATGTGCAGGGTAGCCCCCCCCCAAAAAAAAGCAGATCAAGAAGGCAGATCGGAGCACGTCGGTGTTGCATCATTTAATTTCCTCCCTACTTCCTCGAAAGCCTCGTGACTTAGCATTAATATTGGGTGGAGGGGGCTGTTATATAATACGTTCTGCCCCCCCCACGCTTTAATAACCAGCCCTGAACTTTTTCCCCGTTTGATGCAACAGCTGGAAATTAAAGCGTCTGGTCGGTCCCCTAGTGTTCGGGGGTGGACACGTCTCAGTGTGACCGGGTGGAGAAGCAGAGCTGGCACGGCGGAAGCCGCTCTTGCAGGCAGGTTGCATCAGTCCTGTGGTGACGGGCCCCGCTCGGGGTGACGTCAGCTCAGCTCCACCTCAAGGTGCTTTCCGTTACGTCGTGCTGAGCTCGACTGGATGACCGAGTTCTTGTTTGCAAACATCAGAGGACAAAGGCACACACACACACACACACACACACAGCTCGGGTATCGGGAATGCTGCCGATAGAGACAAAAAAGGAGAATTAACTGGACGAAGTCAGATCGTCAAAGCGCTTTAGCCTTGGCCAACTGATAAGCCTTGTCAAGTTCACTTGTGAAAGGGGCGATAAACGGTTGACGCACATGTTGGGAAACGGTTGGCTGATGTTCCCTCCACCATCTTCGGTGTGGAGTCAGAAAGGGGGTCAAAGGACGCAGGCAGACAGTCAAGTGTGGTTCAGAGCATTTTTATTGTTTTTTTTTTTAGAAAAACGATACAAAATTCTGTAGCAACGGTCATAAATGTTGCTTTGCGTGAACTGCAATCATTCACATGGTACAGTAAAGTGCTTATTCTAAATCAAAATGTTTTTGTGTGTTTTGTTGCAGGTTTTACTTTAGGTTTTCTTCCAATGAACATTAATGGGGCATGGGGTGGATTCAGAGTGTTAAGAGTTTCAACAAACACACAGAAAAAAACAAAACCTTGAGGCTGAGGGATAATGATGTACACAGAGAATCTATACCATCCCTGCTCCACGTCAAACTATTTAGACAAATGATCAACTCGCCGGATCAAATGTTTCATCGGGGCTACATTCAAATTGTGGAGCAGTTGAAGGACTGTCCATTCAAAATGTTGACCGTACTCTTTAACATTTCCAAACTTTAAGATGACTTACAATGTTAAATTTAGAGGTTTGAGATCATTTAATCACTCCCCACCCCATCAGTACAAGCCAGTCTATGATTGCTGCCTTTGACAGAAGTAGAAATGGTCAGGACCATCAGGAGACTTCTACACTACACATGATATTGTGAAGAAAATGGCCAAAGTCTGTGCATTTGACAATCCCCAACCCTAGCAAAATGTAGGGAGAAACTTGTGATACTCAAGGGAGAGAAAGGCAGAAATACTGAATTGATAAGTATCTAAAACCCCAAGATTGCCTTAATCATCAGCTTAATGCTTGGTTTAGGTTACTGATGCAAAGCAGTATCCCAAACGGAGAATAAACAGCTGCATAAACAAATTCAAGTAAGTCTTACTATAAGACATATAACCCCACAATGACGCATTTGTAGAAAGGTTTTAAGAAATATTACAATCAGTGTCCTTAAATCAGCATTATAGGCCCAATGACACCAAGGGAGCCATTTCCAGAGTGCTGAACACAGCAGTGCTGGCAACACCAAATGAACAAATCAACAGTTCTGCTCTTCTTTCTCAAAGGTGATGGATTACAACCTGTGTTATCATGGTCATCACATCCATCATGGTTTAACTCACTTTGGTAAATGGCTACAGTGTCTTGAGACCTCATCATTCTGTTTAACTGTCATTTTCAGAAAGATCACCTATGCTGAAGAAACTGATTATTGCAAACACTTGAACATATGAAAATTAAATTAACAAAACCCTTCTCTGGGCATGAACTGCACCAGATGAACTAAAAAAACCTTTCTCTTGCCGTGTCACCATATACACAACATAACTACTCTGAACTTTCCAAAAAAAAGGGGGTGAGGGGGTTGGAAATGCTGCGTTTCACCTGAACTGAACAGCACCTGCATGGGAATCACCATAAAAAGAAAAGCTTACTACACCCATAAAAAATATCAGCGTGGCACATCGACAATGGAGTTTCACAAACATGGAAAACAGGTTAACTTAATCATACAGCTACACATCCTTGGAAGACTTTTTTTTGTCATTTTTAATTTGCCTGGAATGTTTATTTGTTTTATTTATTCCCAAAGCTCGTTCGCCTTTCATGATAATTTGCACCAGTAATTTACAGACCATGACAAAATAGGAAAAAAGCTCTGAGCGGCTGTATCATGTGAATGAACACAGTGTCTGTTACCCCTTCAAAAAGGGTGGTGGTCTGATTAACCATGTTCAATAAACAAATGACGCCTGGGTCACAAAGTGTGCTTTTCTGACCCCTGCTAAATAGTGGGGGTTTATAACTTTAAAGGTCGAAACAATTAAGCTTACATCTAATGACAATACTGGTCTGGATGAGGGGAAAAAAAGGAAAGGAAAAAAACAACCTCACAAGTTCTGACAAACTGACACGTGAAATTCTTGAAGAATGTAACAAACCCGATTTCACTTTCTCAGCCTTTATCACAATTACCTGTACCCAGAAACAAAGCATAGTCACAGAATCTAGCCTGGTACAGGGAACCCTGGTTTTGTTATTGCCATGCATCACAATCCAGGAAGAGTTCCAATTATAACCCAATATGCACAGAAAGAATCCTTTAGAATTCCCAGATCATCAAATATATAAATATTAATAATGTGGGTACTGATAATTTGGCATAAATTTAGACTTTAAACGGCACTGACTGGTGTAGAAAAAAAATCCGGGCTGGTTGGTTACTTGGATTTTCTGGGTCAATTAAGTATTAAGTGCATGGCTATCAATAGGGGTTCATTACAGACCAACATAAGAGGCTCAGCTGTGAGGAATTTATCTAAAATTTAGTGAAAGGTGAATATCTGAAAGCTTTTAGAGAGCCTCCAGCCACATATTGGACTGTACCAGGCACAGACAGCATTGGCTTACAGCTCTTCCAGCCCCCCTACACTGAATCCCTTCTAGACAAAACAACCTTCATCTTGGCATATTGCATAAGTTTGTACGTATCTGCAGATGGGCCATTCATGCTTATATATACACAAGCAAAAAGAACATTCCAGATAACTTAATTCACAGTGGATCCAGTTGTAACATGTGGGAGCAGCACAACAGGTTGTCCTTTGGTGTCTGAGCTTGGTTTCAATAAGTGTATTGATCTTTTTCTGAATTGAGTAGTACAAAAAGAAAACATAACTCAAGGAAAGAAAAAAAAAACCTTCCCTATTTAACCCCAAATCTCGAGATGGCCCTCTCTCCAACTTGGACGTGCATATACACATGTTTGTTATATGCAGGCCCTGGGCTGATGTGCTTTAAAAGTGCTGCAAAGAGGCAGAAGGCATTTAGAGGAAAGGCTGTAGGTAGCAGCCCCCTTTACAGTGAGGCAAGAGAGCCTGAATGACTGAAGAACCAAGGCCAGCTAGAGTCAGAGAGAGAGGCCACACTCTGGGAGGGAAGGTAAAGGGTCTTTAGATCTAGATCTGAGTCAGAACACAAGGTCAGAGGTCGGGATTTGGGGAGCTCAGGCACAATCTCCCACAATGACGAGAGGAGCTAGGAGCTGACGGAGCTCTGCAGCAGACACGGGACCTCCTTTTGGCTGGCTATTTCTCTGCCTGCGTCTGGCTAGCTTGGAGTTTGATGGTGGGGAGAGATGCATAGAAGAACTGCTGGCTGTGATGACAAGTGGAGCTTCCTGCTGCTGTTGCTCTTCCATCCCATCCTGCTCTGCCAGCTGCCGGTTCACTGCCATAGCCTGGCCAGCAAAGAATGTCAGATCCCTGGCACTGCTGGTCCTGATAGATAGGAGCAGACACAAAACCAGTGAAAGGGTGTCCAAAAGGCAATGAATTGTAAATACCACCCTCAAATCTAACAACTATCCAAGGGATTATGAGCACCATGAACTGCACCTCGTCAACATTCCAGAGCACATTCAAGATGTTTATTGTCATTCTGATTGTACAAATAGTTACAGGAAATTCTTTGACTAGTAGACCAAGTTATAGAAACATGAGATAAAGATGTAATTTATTAAAATGAAGATGTATAATAAAAGGTTTATATGTATATACACACATATAAACCAATGGCTATAACAGAATAAAGTGTAAAATAAGTGTAACAGTAGAAATCAGTCCAGTATATAAAAAAATATCTCACCTTTGATGCAAGAAGGATGTGGACAATGTGTCAGAGGCACCCTAAAAATTAAAAATAAACCAGAGAAACCAGTTAAACTGACAGTTTGCCAAGGCAAATAAAAACACTCCCTCAAGTAGCACAAAGAAGGCATATCAAAAGATTTGCCAGAGGCTCTTAGTGGGTGTGAACTTACTCCCTGCACCCAGGGGTGCTGCAGCACTTGGCTGGCACTCAGGCGATTTTTGGCATCCCGAACCAAAAGCTTGGATATAAGGTCTTTGGCACTTGAGGAGATGTGGGCCCAGTCTTTTGCAGGAAACTCATACTTCCCTTCCTGGATACTCTCAAACAGAGTATTCTGAAATAGAAAAAAACAAAACATGTTCAAAATTATACAATGAGTCAAAGAAACACAAGGTTTGAGTTTCACAATTTTATTATACAAGTCACATGCATTACCAAATAAAAGGCCACTGAATTACGGATACCATCTTGGGCAACAGGATGGTTTCTGAAGTACAAACACCTACAAGATAAAAAGGGAGGCACAGGTGATTTCTTCTTACCTGGCATGTGTGGCAGGGCTCTCCCAGTTCCCAACCACAGCCACCACCACAGCGGCCTACGAAAGGTGGATAGCCACTAAGCATGATGTAGAGAATGACTCCAAGGCTCCACAGGTCACAGCGCTTGTCATAAATGGTGGCCTCCTCACTAAAGGCTTCAACTACCTCAGGTGCCATGTATTCTGCAGAGCCACACTGCAGAAGAAAGGGAAAGGAAAGACACAGAGAGAAAAATTTAGCCCAGATGGCAATGAAAACAGTCAATGACTGATGAGAGGCTTGAGCTGTTGCTTCTGTTTTTTATATATTAGTGAGCTCTCCACGAGATTTTTTATTTCTTGTGGAGCAGTCACCAATGTATAAACAGAAGAGGATTGAAGAGCAGATGAACACTAGCTGGCATTGTCAGGTTCACATCTATAAACACACTTTTGTCCTCAACCCGGCTGCTGTCTGCATTCCTTCATTCAGCTGATGCCTCATGTGCTCCTGGGTAAAAGTGGGCCCTGGGACCTTGTCTGGGGGGTTGACTGTGTGAGTC
>OMLC01067191.1:0-12025 GCA_900302585.1 Regalecus glesne | reverse complement strand
CACCAAAACACAAACACACACACACACACATACACACACACACACACACACACACGCGCATGCCTTTGTTAATAAGGCATGAGATGTAATCTGTAATCTATTACAAATGACTTGGTGCATTTGAAAAGTAATGCAAGTCAAAGCTACATAATTCGACAAACATGGTGGCACTTTGTACACATTAGCCAAACTCTGCAGGAGGCCGAGTGTGTTCTGAGGTTACCTTGGGGCAGGTCTTGGTGCAGTTCATGATAGTGTGACAGCGGTAAAGGGAGAAAGGATCCTGCAGTTTGGACAGGCGCTCTTCTGTGAAGTCATCTCGGGAGTCAATCATCCAGCGGTAGGCCTGGAGGAGAGCATGGGTGCAAACCAGAGACCTTATCTTTGCTGTAACATATGGAAACTTGAACAAATGTACGTGCACAATTTGTATTTATGTCTCTCACACATGCTCACCTGCATCAGGACAGCTGGCCCAAGATATTTGTCTCCATTCCACCAGTAGCTGGGACAGCTCGTACTGCAGCAGGCACACAGGATGCATTCATAAAGGCCATCCTACACAGAACAAAATACAAAGGAAGAGTTCATACTGTTGTCATGAGTAGCAACGAATCCATTGGTCAAGTCCACTCTATTTGTGTAGAGCATTCAATTCAAGATCCTTTTGTCAAATGACTTCTATTGTGGGGGCACCTCGGTGGCTCACCTGGTAGAGTGTGTACCACATGAGGTGGAGTCCTTACCACAGCAGCCCAGGTTAGAATCTGACCCCGGCCCTCTGCTGCATGTCATCCCCTCTCTTCCCTGCCTTTACTGTCTCTCTCTTGACTATCCTATCAAATAAAGGCAGACAACACCACCCCCACCCTCCCATCGGAGAAAAAAAAAATCAAAAAAAATAAATTTACTTCTATTGCTGTACCAGTTTTTGTCTGTCCTCCACAGACTGCAGATACTGCTCCTTTCCCTCTTTGGACTCATCCTTCTTCTTCAGGTAGGGCTCAATGGACTTGTACTGGGTATAGAAGTAACTCATATCCTGAAAATGAAATCCCATATCAAAAGCTCAGTTCACTTTCTTCTGTTATACCTGTTGCTTTACACACACACACACACCTTTGATTATATACAGTTAAGTCCATAAATATTTGGACAGTGACACAATTTTCACAATTTCAGCCCTGTGTGCTACCACAATGGATTTGAAATGAAACAAATGAAATGTGATTGAAATGCAGACTTTCAGCTTTAATTTGAAGGTATTTACATCACAATTGGAGGAAGGGTTTAGGAGCTGCAACAGTTTTCATACATTTCCCTCTCATTTCAAGGAACCAACAGTAATTGTACAAATAACTATAATCCTAAATAAAATGTTCTCTCTTAATACTCTATTGAGGATCCTTTGCAGGTGATGACTGCCTGAAGTCTGGAACCCATGGACATCACCAGACGCTGGGTTTCCTCCTTGGCGAGGCTTTGCCAGGCCTGGACTGCAGCTGTCTTCAGTTGATGTTTGTTTGCAGGTCTTCCAGCCTTCAGTCTTGTCTTCACAAGTGGAACACATGCTCCATCAGACTGAGATCAGATGATGGACTCAGCCATTGCAGAATATTCCACTTCTTTGTCTTGAACAATTCATGGGTTGCTTTCACAGCATGTTTTGGGACATTCTTCATCTGTACTGTGAAGCACCGTCCAATCAGCTTTGCAGAATTTGTCTGAATGTGAGCAGACAGAAGGTTCCTATAGACTTCAGGATCCATGTGGCTGCTTCCGTCTTCAATTTTGATGTAAATACCCTCAAATTAAAGCTGAAACTCTGCACTTTGATTGCATTTCAATTGTTTAATTTCAAATCTATTGTGGTGGCGTAGAGCTGAAACTGTGAAAATTGTGTCACTGTGTAAATATTTACAAAACTCATTTAATTTACTTCATTTCAGCTTTATCTCATGTTTCTCTGATGGAGTCTCCAAGACTAAGAATGTCTAGAATGACTAAGAATGTCACACGGTTGTAGTTTGTACAACTGCAGTGACAATAAACCTCTTGATTAATTAATTAGTGATATTGGATCAACTTCTCTTTCAAGTTTGGCTCTTATGCTAATTATTTGACATTTTGTCCAACTTTGGGCAGCTAATCGCCACCATTGCCTGGGATTATGTACTTACAAGTTTACAGAAATACATTTTAGCTCTTAGTGACTTCACAAAAAAAGGTGAATTGGTTCAACTGGATAAGAAGTTTAATCAGAGATGTTTCGTCAGCATTTCGAATGACGAAACATTTCTGAGTAAACTTCTTATCTAGTTGAACCGATTTCCTCTTTTTTTGTGATGACCTTACCTGGATTTTTGAGGATGCGTCAAGACATCTTAATGATTTAGGTGCAATCTAAAGATTATTCATTAAAATATCCAACTATTTTTACAGTTTGGATGAAATTACAAGCAAAAAACATGTTTCATTGATAGAAAGTCTGTAACGGGCACAAATAACTTGTATTACATTGTATGATTGAATGATAGAGCCAAACACAAAGGGATTGGGGGTTAAAAGGCGAGGAAGACTTGTTACTTACAGGAACTAGATCTTTGACCACATACATGTGAGGCAGGGGGTAGATCTTAGTTGGCTTGCTAATGTTGGTATCAATCTTATTGAGACAGGCAAGTGTGTTGCCCCCATTGATGTTCATGGCACAGGATCCACAAATACCTGCACAAACACAAAAAATGATCAACATCATCGTCAATACCAGGCAGTAAGAACAGGGATAGATCCTCCCTGGTGCTCCAGGTGTCCACTGCTCCTACATAATAGGATGGCTTTAAATACAGATGAACATTTTCATTGTAAGAATATAAGTGGCTTTCCTTACTATGTTACCCGAGAGAGAGAGAGAGACTTCTCTGTGATACTTTAATAATACTTGTATCTTAAAGTCTTTAAATCTTGAACACATTCAAGAATGTGATTCTGATATTAATCGGAAATACAAGAACTGCACACAGCATACAATCGGAATCTTTTTCTTTAACTTTCTATTAAAAAAGACAAGTCCTGACCTTCTCTGCAGGAACGGCGAAAGGTTAAAGTGGAGTCCATCTCATTCTTAATCTTTATGAGGGCATCAAGAACCATCGGGCCACAACTGGTTTAAGAAGAAACACTGCCAATCAGTAAAATCTACACATTCAAGACATAGGAACGTTTTTTTTAAAAGGGAAAAAAGAACACTGGGAATGAGTTCAAATGACCGTGAAAACATTTCAAAAAATATAAATCAGATGTCTGATTTACACGAAGTATCATGCTGACAGAGGAGATTTTACATATGCTGACTGAGGGGACAGAATTAGAAGAGGGACTGGCTCTGTGCCTAGCAGTCAGAGAAATCTGCTCAAATCCTCAAGGCTGCTGGAAGGCTGATTAATAGGCTCCTCTGTTTCCATGAGCTTATCTACCACTGGAACCACATATGTCCAAACTAGAATGTCACAGGCAGATGCAGGTAAACATGAAAAGGGCAACAAGGGCAATCAAAAAAGACTGCAGACTGAAGATAACACAATATTATACAAAACAAGCTGAGGTCTGTCAGGGCATCAATTGACATAGAGGGAAAGACTTCATTACAAAAGGAAAATGACAGAATTGCAACTTTACATACGTGTTGAGGTCAATGTCATAGTTCTGCATCCGGGGCTTGTCTCCTGGGGTGTCTGGGTCCCAGCGGTACACCTGAAATTTCTTTATCCTAGGCTGTGCTGCTGCAGCAGTTTGGGCATACCGAACCGCCTGACAACATAGATAAGACCGGGGGGAACAACCCACAGTTGTCATCACAGATTAGCACCATCCCTATTGAGTTTCATCATGAGTTTCTACATATCTGTTATGCAACCGTAGTTTATGAGAGAAGATAGATATTCCTTTTTTAGTCCCACAAGGTGAAAAGTTGCAGTTACAGCACCAGAAGTAGAAAGCAGAACAGAGGCATGAGAATAAAAAGACTTGGCAGTTCAATTTAATCAATTGCATACAGAAATGTCATCTGCATGAGTGATGAAACGTTTCTCTCAATGAAATATTGCATCCAGATGAACTGATTCACCTTTTTTATATCCTGACTTAGATTATTGAGCATGCATGAACACAGCTGGCTGATTATTTGATGGTCAACCTGCAAGATCCACCCCAGGTGGGCCCATGTCTGATTTCTACAGCGCCACCCTGGCAGAAGGGAGGTAAGCAACATATTCAATCAATGGCTTCCTGTGAGAACAAAACCTATCACTGCCCCTCAGTGGTAACATCATTTTTTTCCAGTTTAAGTGGAACCAAAATGTCCCATCGCCACCAATAGAGGGAGGCTGAGAGGATTTCCAGAGAATGAGGATTGATCTATGGGTGAATAAATAAGTTAAAGCAACTGTCAACATTAAATAGCTGTTATGATTCTTTCTGGGTAAACAAAAGATTGCTATGCCGGGGGCTGGACAGATTCTTAACTTCCAAATTTCTGAAATCATGTTGAAAAAAGAATGCCAGAGGAATTAGTTTGGGTTATGACCAGAACATATGAGCCAAATTAAAAGGGGCTAGAGGAGATCTTTCACAGTTTTCATCCACTTGGCTTGGGTAACTTTCAGCAAGTTTAGCCTTCCAATAATGGAGAATAAGAATTTCTTTGATCTACATGAGACTGAGCCGAGCACAACAAGCAGATGAGTTGACAGCTTCCAGAACACTTTTCCAGAAATCCCCTGGAAAAGAGGCCTTGGAGTTCTTTTCCCCAGCAAAGTCTAATCTTATTAATGACCGACTCATCTGCCAGGGATAAAAGGTCTTAGAAATAGGAGACATATAGGAATTGGACAAGATTCCCACTCTAAGTAACAAGTTCATGGTACTAAGAGGGGAGATTTGAGAGAAGAGGGGGAGTTAATTTTCACTAAACTTCATATATGAAGGTATCTGAAGATTTCAGAATGATTTATGTTGCTTGAAACTGTCAAATAGACCATATACACAATCTCCCAGATGGTAGAGACCTCTCCTATCTAATCAGGAATACCAAGAACCTATCTTGGTCAGCATAAACAGTTGATTGTTACACACTGGAAGATCCTGGCGAAAGGAAGACCGGCCAAAATAATGCCTGACCTATGCCCAGATCTTCAAGGTGCCTATTACGACGGGGACAGAGGTGAATAGTAAAGGGGGAAAGGGCAGGGTGCTACACGCAAGAGCCTGGAGTGAGGAAGAGGAGCATGACTTTGACTCGATCTTATCCTAGCTGCTTTGAGGCGAAGTGAATCAGAGCATCGTATTGAGGGCGTTAGCAACCTAATAGTGGTTTATGAGGCTGGGCAATCCATGTCTGCCCAGTAATGTTTCATCTGCTCTTGGATATCTACCAGGACAGATGAAAGAAGAAATTAAACAGATACATGTGGTAATAAAAGATCTAGGCAAGAAGACAAGTAGACACTGGGAGATGTGTAGATATGTAGCAAATAGCAAAAAGAAGTGAATCAGTTCATCTGGATCGAGTTGAACTCATTCACCTCTTTTTGTGATTTCCATACCTGGATTATTGAGCATTCATCGAGACGTATGTAGCTAATAGGTTCATTTTTACTGAGGGGAGGCAAAATATGATGATACATGTCAGATGTAACTTACTGTTGCTAAAACGTCCACATTGATAAACTGATGTAGTACATGAAATTAATTTGCATAAAGTACTTCCTTATTCAATACTGATCGGTGCAGTCATTTGTAGCGTTGTCTCAAACCCTTCACAACTGCCTAAAAAACTATGTATGTATGTGGGTACACGAAGGAAAACGGCTATTTTAATGGAGTACCAGTTCTTGTTAAGTAGAGCCAGCACATAACAAAGACAGTCGAATCGGTTTATCTGGACACAACTTTTTTATCGTTTAATAACTCATCACTCCCTCAAAGTGAAAACTAAGTCACTTGTACGAGGACAAAGACTTCTTCTCTGGTGTTACATAATAGATACGACTACACTTGTCATATGGCTAGAGTTTCTGTGTGGGACAACGTATGTGCTTAATGAGAGCGACATCTTATTTCACCTTACACGTTGAGAAATATAAGCTATGATGAATATGAATATGTTGAATGTTTAAAACAATGCCCAAGATGATAACAGCTGAACAGAACTGCCAGCCAAGATACTGGAGGGATTGGAGCCATGAAACTGGAGTCAAATACATGTATGTGAAAACGTATACGCCAGAGAAAAAGGAAGAGCCCTCCGAAGTCTTTTGCACATTATATATAATCACCTATGAATACGTGTAAACAAATCAATAAGAAACATTCCCGTTAGTTGCTAGTTTATATTTTAATCTATTCGTGATAAAGTCTCCTTACCACCAGACCGGCGGGGGAGCGGGATACCAGAATTCCGCAACGACTCAAGGACGAGAGACCGACAGCGGACATCTTGGAAATAGATTCTGGCTACCACTTCCTGCTTTCCCAGTATCCACCGCGGCAGGGTCATCCCTCTAAACGATGCGCGCATTTTGTTGGCTAGTGTCTTCCGGTTTCTCTACCAACACGGGGCCCTTGTAGCGATGGTTATGGTCAAACTCGTTGGACTTCTCTTGCCTGTTGCCATATTATCCCATTTATCCAACAAATAGATACCATCTTCCGGTTTCTCAAGCATCTCACGTCTATGTATTCGGGGGGGGTTGACTTGTGATGATAATGACACCCAAACATACTCTCTAAGCATCGTCTTTCACAATCTGAACTAAAAACAAATGCACCCAGTTCTCTTACTTATACGCTGTCCACATAAACCTGCATTTAGCCTAGAGGATAGGTTTGATTCAATGGCCTGGGTTTCTCACGAACTCGTACTCCTGGTAGGCGGATTTACGTGAAGCCAGACAGGCGTCTCCTGGTGTGTAAATCGAACATACCCTAGCTACTCCTACTTTGTACGGCGTGCAAAGCCAAACTAGCACAACTGTTAGCTAACATAGCGCAGTTCATGTCGGATTAAGGTCACCCAACCCTGTGGGTTTTTGTGAATTGGAGCAAAAATCCTGTAATCAGATTGGGCAAAATGGTATTTCTGACTTTGTCATGCTGGATCCGAAGCCGTGGGCCAGACAGATATTGGAAGGTTCAAGAGGTTCTGAAACATGCACGGGTAAGGACAAGAATATTGACCGATGATGCGTTTTATAAACTAACCGAGACATGTGTTCGCCCTGTTTTAACCATGCAGGGGATCCCGTGGTGGCTACTGTTGTTAAGGATGCACACAATGTCTAATCCAACTGAAGACGTGGTTCATCGTCTTAGTCTGACTTTATCCGAATGGTGATAGAAGTAACCATTAGTCGTCTTCCTGCTTTGTTTTCACAGCATTTCAGAGGCAGAAAGAACCGTTGCTATAGTTTGGCTGTGCTAGCGGTGAGACGGGCTTTTGTCTATGCCACCAAAGGTCGGAGACTCAAGAAACGTGACATGAGAATGGTAAGAACATGATTTCCAAGAAATGTCAAAGCCACACGTTCGTTTTACTGTCCTGGGTGCAGGGCCCATAGTGGATGAATGAAATTATCGATGTCACAGAGGGGATTCAAACATGCATTGTTGCTAAAGAGAAGCCTTTAACATTCAGTAACGCAGCAGCCCAACCACACGACGGCATCCCTGTCAGCTGTTTTTGCAGTGTCATATTTTGTATTTCATTTGACTGAATCCATTTATCTTGTTTTATTCTAATCCTGGACAAAACCTGTAGCTGATGAAGGAACTTAGTGGAGTGCAGGGGTCTGAAAGTTATTAACACGATTATTGATTTCAGTGACAGCTTTAATGTGTGTTAACTTTCCACCAAACTTTGAGTTGTACCTTCCATTGAATGTGAATGTAGGGGCCTGGACACTGAATGTAGGTTGACACATTTGGTGTGCTTGTTTCCTCAGCTCTGGATCTCACGTATCGCAGCAGCATCACGGGAGCATGGGATGAAGTACTCTGTCCTCATGAGCAACCTTGTAAAGGTTGGTAACCTGACCTCAGCCTCCCACCAGTGGACGGCTCTTCCCCAGGCTTCACTCCTCTATTTAGAGGGAACTCACATAGCCTGACGGATATGTTTAACTTGTGCCAACTCATTACTCTTTCTTCTGTTGGAATAGTTGTATTACTGGGTTTCTATTCCGCCTTTATTAAGCCTGTCCCCTGTTTCTTTGTCCTCCTATACAGAGTAGTGTTCAACTCAACCGACGCACGCTCAGTGAACTTGCCATCACTGAACCTCGGTCATTCCTGTCGCTTGCGAAGTTGGCTCAGGCCCGGAGAGAGGAGGGATTCCGTGCAGCATTAGGTGATGGAAAAGAACCTCCTGGTGTCTTCTCACGTGTGGTTATGCTACAATAAGGGACCTGCTGCAATTCTTGACTTTCTGTCACTATACGTTGTATAGAAATTGATGCTCTTGGCTTACTATGTCAGTATGTGCATACTAATGCTCATCGAAGCACATAAACTTATTGTTGCCTTCGAAAGCAGTTGGGTTTTTTTTTTGTGGATGCCAGAATGTAATGCTTATCTGCTTGAAACTGGCTTTAAGGTTCTTTAAATATTAAGTTGGACTATCCAGTGATCTGTGTGGTCCAACTTAATCTTTACTTGGGGATAAAAACATCTTTTGAATTAGAAAAACCAACATTTGTGCTATTGAAGTAAAAACGGATTCAAAGTATTGAACAAAAGAATATTAAGGCTTTTAGTTTTCCCTTGGCAGTTGTGACGTGTGTTGTGCCTCATGACTGTCTGTGGCATTCACTGTAACCTTCCATTCAATTTGGGCTGTAGGCAGTTGTCAGCACTTTCTCAAATACTTCTGCATTATTCAAGCAAGTCTCTGCTTAATTTCTTTACAAATACTCCTCATTTGGTTCCGTGCCAAACTTTCAAAATATTGTTTGTAAGTCTCTGCATGCCCATTGTGTATCCCATGGTCGCAGTAGACACTACATGATAAAGTGACTAGGAGTCCAGAGGTAGGACACCCTCTTATTGAGTGTTTATCTAGACAACCAGAGAGTCCTGCAGTGTGACCAACCCCACACACCCCTGTGATTTGAGTTCCTTTCAAAACTATGTAAAGGATGTGATTGTTATAAGTAGCCATAATCATATGTACCAGGCCAACTGTTTATGATTTTGACACTGTTTGTGAGGCTTTATTGGTGGTCGTGTGGCTGAAAACTTGACTTTGTGATTCTTTTTTTCTCCTCATGTAAATATGTGTGATTTTCCCTTTACAAATATTTAAAGGTGTACATTTAAGACATTGTCTTTAATTAAAAGTTTTTTTTACTCAACTCTTTGTCCTGTTAGTTTATTGACTACTTCTGATGTGCCGTTTTGCTGATGCGTTGTGTCAGTCTGGGTCTTGTGTTATAGTCTTTAAAATTGAGCCTTACGGGTATATTTAAATTGTCACCAGAATCAATATGAACGGTATTGGAAAGTACAATTAGATGTATGTGCGTTAGTAGAACTCACAGCCGTGTTATTTAAGTGCGTTAAGAGGAGTTACAGAGCCCCAAGGACATGATGCAACGCACATTACCTGGAGATTTCATCACACTGGTACCTTGTCCTAGCGCGGCCACCGTACCACCATGTGGGCAGGGCTACGTGAATGACCTTTACTGAGGACGCCGCCAGAGCAGCCAATGACCAGATGCCATATTCATGTCCAGCCAATCGTAGCTGCCGTTATTCGTTGGGACGTATTTCGTTTTACCGACTTGCGCAGTTGTTGCGGCGTGACACGCGTGTGGAGGAAATGAACTGACAGCCTGCAGCCAGGGCCATATTTTAACAAGATAGGATTATATCTTAAAACTTTAAAATGTCGTGGCTGTTTGGCCTGAACAGAGGGCAGCCTGAAGCACCTCCTGCCCTCCCGACTCCACCTCCACCACCTCCTCCAGCCGGCGGCTCCGGTGGCGGTGGAGACAAACCCAAGGACAAATGGAGCAACTTCGATCCCACCGGGCTGGAACGAGCAGCCCAGGCTGCCAAGGATCTCGACAAGTCTCGTAAGTTCTCAGGGCGGCACATCGCTAATATCACTAGCGTCTAGCCTCATGGCTGCCCCACAGCAGCTCTGGGACAATGTTAAGAGCAGTGCTAAAGGCGATGAGTCGAGAGATGGATGCACTAGCATCACGTTAACATTTAAATCTGCCTGCTGTGTGCTGCTTGGTCACCCCCGTGATTTTGATTCAACACATCAGACAACATTGTTCAAGAGGGAATATCAAGCCGTTATTTTGGATTATAGATCATAGATGTCAGGAATGATTGCCACATGTGAGTACACTGTACTCGGTTTCATTCAAATGAACCGGTCAAGAGGTCATCAGTTACTTGTCCACCTTAAATCACCAACCTCCCTCAAAAGTCCAAAGTCAAGTCACTTTTATTTGCATAACACTCAAGACCCCCTTTGGGGGCACCACGACGCAGCGGTTAGCACTGCTGCCTCACAGCAAGGTCCTGGGTTTGAATCCCGGCCCAGGTCCTTCTTATGAGGCCAGCATGTTCTCCAGCTGCTCTAGTTTCCTCCCACCATCAGAAAGACATGCATGTTGGGGACCCGGGGTATGTCCCCAGGCGCTGCAGCTGCTCACTGCTCCTACACAGTAGGATGGGTTAAATGCATAGATACAGTTTGTTCTATGTGTGTTCAATGCAACTGAATAAAGCATCTTCTTCTTAAAATATTGTTGGATTTCAAAACATGAAATGCTGAACCGGTCTAATAATACTCACATGACAGCATTTTTTAAAAACTAAACCTTGACCTCCGCGTTGTCTCTCTCACTTAAATTCAGGCCATGCCAAAGAGGCTTTGGATTTGGCTCGAATGCAGGAGCAGACCACGCAGATGGACTACCAGAGCAAAATTAAGGTATTCTATCTTAAAACGTTCCCGAACACATTCACCATCACAGTGAGTTCTCACTTCTGGGTTTGTGTGTGTGTGTACTAGTGGTGGGACTCCATGAATTACCCGTGAATTAAAATGAGTGAAAAGATATTTGTGGAGGATTTATAAGAATGTCCATTTTGGAATTTTACATTCCTCTGTGTTACTCAGGTTTTGATAATAAATAGTAACTTTACTTATTTTACTTAGTGCTTTTCTAGTCTAGTGACCTCTCATAGTGTTTTACCATACAGTGTAGTTACAATTAGAAGTATAGCTTCTATTCTTGGAGATGATGAGATGGAGTTCCTCGGCATACTTGGTGTGGATCTGTTCTTTTTTGGCTTCGAAGGGTTCATCAAGTAGCATTTGACAACCTGGATTTATGGGATGTATCATAGATTTAAGATTTCATTGATAAGGATTTGAGTCTGATGTGTCTGCTGCTATTCCACCTCTTTAAAGATCCTCATCCATGTGTCCATGTGTCCACATGAGACATGTGATGAGTCTTGGCCTGGTGTCTTGATCTGGCCTGTGTGTATTGTAGATGTTCATTGATGAGTACCTTCACTATGAAGGAGGTGATCATTATTATTATGACTGTTTTACCTTCTGTAGCTCAGTCACTATTCTGTTCTCCTGATCATGTGGTGTGGTGTCAACTGTGTCTTCTTCTGTGTTCACATCCTCCATCACCTGTCTGTCTGTCTGGGGAGAGAGATCCTCCTCTGTGTCTTACTCTGTGTTCACATCCTCCATCACCTGTCTGTCTGTCTGGGGAGAGAGATCCTCCTCTGTGTCTTACTCTGTGTTCACATCCTCCATCACCTGTCTGTCTGTCTGGGGAGAGAGATCCTCCTCTGTGTCTTACTCTGTGTTCACATCCTCCATCACCTGTCTGTCTGTCTGGGGAGAGAGATCCTCCTCTGTGGCTCTCCCTGAGGTTTCTTCCTGTCTCTCTCCCTGTTAAAGGGTTTTAAGTTGTTCCTGATCTGA
>OMLC01067189.1:0-14127 GCA_900302585.1 Regalecus glesne | reverse complement strand
CGGCGGAACCTCCTCAACAATGCTACATAGAGCTATACAAAACCCCGATGTTCAGTGCTCCTGCAGCGTGTTGCAGGGTTAATCCCCAGTCCTGCAGAAAACATGTCAAGGTGTCCTTGAGCAAGACACTGAACCCCTAACTGTTCCCTGGGCGCCGTGGCTGCTCCTATGAAATATAATAATAATAATAATAATAATAATAATGATAATAATAATAATAATAGGGTGGCATGGCTCACTGGGTAGAGCGGTTGCCTGGCGATCGGAAGGTTGCAGGTTCGATCCTCGGTCCTGCAGAGAAGTGTGTCGAGGTGTCCTTGAGCAAGACACTGTTCCCCTAACTGCTCTGCCCTGTGATAGACTGGCGACCTATACAGGGTGTACCCCGCCTCTCGCCCAATGAGAACGGAGATAGGCTCCAGTTCCCTCGCGACCCGATTTCGGATAAGCGGTTAACAATAAGGGACTGATAAGGGAATCATTATTATTATTTATTATTATTGATGGATGGATGGATGGATGGATGGATAATAATAATAATAATAATAATAATAATAATAATAATAATAATTGCTCCCTTATCAGTCCCACAAGGGGAAATTTGTGTGTCTCAGCATCTGACCCATCCAATTGTATAGGAGCAGAGAACTGCCACCATATGGTGCTCGGGGAACTGTTGGGGGTTGAGTGTCTTGCTCAAGGACACCTCGACATGTTTTCTGCAGGACTGAGGATTGAACCTGCAACCTTCCAATTGCAAGACAGCTGCTTGACTCACTAAGCCATGCCACCTGAACATGATGGAGGTAAATGGATGAGGTAAATGCAGGGCAAAATTTCAATGTACGTTTGTACAATGACAAATAAAGCTGCTTCTTCTTCTGAAGGATGCATGGTTTTCTACTGTGATAATTACACTGTATTTATTTTCTTCTTCTTCCTCTTCCTCTACTCCCTCCTCATCTTCATTTTCTTCTTCTCCTTCTTCCTCTTCTTCCTCTTCTTCTTCTTCTTCTTCATCTTCTTCTCCCATGCTTAGCCGAGATTGGAGACTTTGAGGAGAGCCAGTGCCGGTCACACCTCCTCAACAACAACTACATTCCAGATCAAATGGCCCTGATGGATAAGATCATGGAGTTTCACTCGAAGCATATGTGAGTTACCTGGCTTTGGCTGGTCCCTGAGCATGTGTACATTATTCCAGATAAAGGCTTCCTTGAGACCAATAGAATTTGTTTTTAGCACTGACACAGGGTCATTAAAGCTTCACACATGATTTATTCTCCTCACTGCTGAATAAGGGAGACTTGTTTCGGGCCTCGTATCTGTCCTAGAGGAGTATTTTACAATGCAGGTGGCACATTTTTGAAAATAGCAACTGAATGAAAAGACTTTTTCTTTGCAAGCCGTGTGGAATACTTCATCATAATTAGGCAAGGCAAAACAAGTCCCCATATTCTGTTTTATGGCTCCTGCCTGAAGGTCAATACAGTGTTGTGTGCCACTTAATCCACCAAAGGCTGTACTACCTGCCTCCCCCAAAGAAATGAAACCTTTCTTCATCCCAGGAAAATGAGTCACACGGTTACTGACATCTGAGTTAGCAGGTTAAGACTCTGGATTTTCTGAACTTATTCTCTTTCTTCCCATTGGAAGTGATGAAGAAGGATCGGATTAGGAATGAATATATTAGAGGGAGAGCTCAGGTTGGAGGGTTTGGAGACAGAGCCAGAGAGGCCAGACTGAGATGGTCTGGACATGTGTGGAGGAGAGATACTGGTATACTGGGGGAAGGATGCTGAATATGGAGCTGCCAGGCTAGAGGAGAAGAGGAAGACCAAAGAGGAGGTTTATGATGTGGTGATGGAGGACATGCAGGTGGCTGGTGAGACAGAGGAAGATGGAGAGGACAGGAAGAGATGGAGGTGATGATCTGCTGTGGTGACGGGAGCAGCCAAAAGCATTAATACATTCTCATCAGATATTGCCAGCGGGGCGTCAGAAAGGGCATCCAACTTTAATCTCCCATGCTCTGTCTAAGTCTGTGCCCACCCCCACAACATGGGGACTAATCGTGACACGCAAACTGACCTTTTATTCTCTCTCATTTAATGGCCCAGTTTGCATTAGAAAGCGGGTTCTTGAACCTGCGTCTCCTTTACTTGGTACTCTTCCAAGTAGATGTGACTCTGTTTTGCAAATGATGGGCCTTTTTGGAGCTCGTCATTGGAACACATCCAGGTCCGCTTCCGAACATCCTCCAGCCTCTGAGTGTCCTCATCTGAGGCCCTCTGAGGATTTGCTAAAGCACAGCCCATCCCTGTCTCAACCCCCACGCCCCAGCAGACTACAGTACAGACTGGGGGGGGTGCAGCAGGGCAGCCGTAGTAAGAGAGGCTCCGCAGTCGATGTGGCCCCCCCCTTTGAATTGTTCTGCTTTTCATTCTGATAACTTCAGTTCATCTGGCGCAGTGCCACGCTGAGAGTTAAATCTCTAATTAAAGCCCGGGGTACAGGAAGCGGGAAGGCTTTTCCACTGATAAAGAACCAGGAAAGTCAGTTATTATTTGTCTTTGACCTCCTCCCTGCCTCCAAGATCCTCTCTGGTGTCATATGCACATGGGAAACTTGGGTTTGGCCTGGGCTCAGGCTTTTGCTTTATTCGATGAGAGGTATTGTAGAAGGATGGAGTTACTCATACCAAATGACTCCTCAGGATGATCTACGTTACGACGTGCACCGAGTCAATTCAGAGTACTTAAGCCTCCGGGTTTAAGAACCCCGAATTTACTCTAATCTGGAGGTTCAGGGGAGGCATAGCTCAGGAGGTAGGGTAGTCGTCTAGTAGTTGGAAGATTGGTAGTTCGATTACCGGCCCCTGCAGAAAATGTGTCAATGTGTCCTTGAACAAGAATTAGTATATTGACCTGTCCAGGGTGTTTCCCCACTTTTCACCCAATGAGAGCTGGGGTAGGCTCCAGCATGACCCCGCATTCTGACTTTAACGAAGCGGTTGATGATGGATGGGTGGATGAATGGATGGATGATTCTGTAGGTATCAGTCCTCTGCATCATATTTCCCTCCACCTCCATGCATCATTCTCAAACCAAATAGGCTATTGAGACAATAAGAGGAATAATGACCAAACTGCATACTGAGTGTTGTCTTTTCTGTCTCCTAGTGGTCAGACTCCAGCAGAATCAGACTACCAGTTACTCGAGGTGGCGCGTAGGCTGGAGATGTATGGGATCCGGCTCCACCCTGCAAAGGACCGTGAGGGAACCAGGCTCAGCCTGGCTGTAGCACACACCGGTGTCCTGGTCTTTCAGGTGAGAGCTGCTAGCTTCTGGGTTCGCTTTTGGTGGAACATGGCTTTTGGTGGATGGTTGAAAAAGTTAGATCCATCCATCCATCCATCCATCCATCCACAGATGGATCCATGAATAGTTGGATAGATGGACGGAAAAACTCACACCGCAAATAATCCATGTTAGATTTAACATATTCAAGTCAGAAAAGCTCCACAGTAATCTGTCCATGATGTGAGATTCATCAGCAAGGTAGGAATTATCCAAACAAGTTTAAATCACTCCCTTACCCGAAAGACCTCAAATCCTCAAACACGTTGAGTTGCACTGATTTTAAAACACCATGCTGAGCCTGAGGGCTGGCATCTCAAGTTAAGCCATAAAGTTATTAGACACAACCACATGAAGCAGATCTCCACTTAATTCAATTCTAAACATACCTTTGTCATGATGTGATAACTGAGTTGGAAAGATCAAGATAAATGTTCTTCTTTTGTGATAAATAATATGACATAAATCATTTCTCCATGAGTAGATGACTCTTCAAAGCCGATGATAAGATCTTTCTGTTAGTTTAAGGCTCTCAGGCTTGTTCGGATATATCAGGTTTTTTTGTATCCTCGTGTCTTGGATATGCTTACAAAAATAGGCTTCACTGCAATAACCGTTTTGTGGTAGGAATATTCATGATCCCCCGGCATCCCTCAGTTCTCAGTGGATACATCTGACTGAGGAAATGGGAACACTATGTTCTATTCCAGCATTTGGTTGAGGCTCAGTATTGGCTCATTGTGATTCTCAATCTCTGCAGGGATACACCAAGATCAATGCCTTCAACTGGTCTAAAGTGCGGAAACTGAGCTTCAAAAGAAAACGCTTCCTCATAAAACTGAGACCAGATCTGAATGTAAGTCAATCCTCTTAGACTACACTGCTTCTCTTAAAGGGACACAATGACAACTTTTAACATCGTTTTTATGTATGTACATTGAGGGGATGACGCTCCACTAGCAGCCACAGAGCAGTCCTCTGTGTGTCTCTGAAACGGCATCAAGATTGTGCAGCTCTGCCTAAGGATGGCGCCACTGGTGGACAATCCATAAAGTGATTTCCTTACTTACTGGTTTGCCTGCTCCATAATAGGACATGAGTTAGAATTTCTCTTCATAATGATTGGTGGAAACTCGGGATGGAGTATGACTGTCCTGCTTCTAGATCTTTGTGGGTATTCTTGCAGGGTGACGCCCATGTGTGATGCTTTTATGTGGAGAGGCTGAAGCCACCACATGGTCCTTGGCAGGGAGTGGCCAGAGATAGCATAAAGAACCAAAATGACTAGGGCCCAGCCTCTGTTCCAGAACTTCATCTGCCTTCACTGTCGTTGTGACCTGGAGACATCTTCCGCCAGTTGTGCCCTTTGTTGGATCACGCTTCGTCTGGCACCTCCCCCTTGACCTTTCTGCCTTGGGCCCTAGCAGAAGCCTAGCTCTTGGGATCATTAATACATGCAAGCTCCTCCATCATGGCATGGGGGTGATCCAGGAGAGGGGGTTTCTTCTACAACACGGCCAATTAGCAAACCAGGAAGTCAGTTTCCATATTCTTGGATTGTCCGCCATTAACGTCAACAATGGGCAGCTTTTGCATAATTTCAACCCCGTACCAGAGACACACGTGGGAATGCTCGGTATCATGGCTGTAAATGGAGAGTTATCCCTGTAACACATGTAGAGAGTTGATGTTTAAAACTGTGATCACCAGTCTGAGTTTCAACACATAGCCCACTGATGAGATGTAAATATAACTTTAATCCCCCCCCTTTGACACCAGAGTGCATATCAGGACACGCTGGAGTTCCTGATGAGCAGCAGGGACTGCTGTAAAGTCTTCTGGAAGATCTGTGTGGAATACCACGCCTTCTTCCGCCTGTTTGAGGAGCCCAAGCCAAAACCCAAGCCTGTTCTCTTCTCACGAGGCTCCTCCTTCAGATTCAGGTAGACACGAGGCTAAGAGCTGTGCCAGGGAGCACGTAGACACGTCCCTGTCTCTCAGGACAGGAGACAGATAGCAAGTTTGATGAAGAGCCAGTGCTGAATGTCATTAGTCCCTGTCACCTCAAAACCTCAGTCTGGTACAACGCCGCTGCATGTCAACTAACCTTTATCTCCTCCGCTTGTGCTTGCCTCTGCAGCGGTCGCACTCAGAAGCAGGTGATTGATTATGTGAAGGAATCTGAATTTAAAAAGATCCCCTTCGAAAGGTAAAGGCTGTGGGCCATTCTGTCCTTTTCTGCTCCGTTTGCAGACAGTGATGCTTGAGGGCTGCTGGGAGTATATAAGTTTGATCTGTTTCGTTCTCTCCCCTAGAAAACACAGTCGAGTCCAACACAACAGCCACCTGTCTCCGGTGCCTTCTCCACGCCACCAGGAAGTGCCAGCCGAAGTCCGTGTCTCAGTCAGTGTCTCCATCCATCCCTCGGCACATAAAGATCATGTAGTGTGTTGAGAGGCTGGCTAATTACCAGAGATGCAAATGAAATCACTTTCTTACCAGCAATGAGTACTCGGGTAGCAGGATGTGTATCGTCCTGGGTGAGAGGCTAAAGGCTAACCAGCTGGCTATATAGCTGCTAACGTGAGAATATTGCTAAAATAGCAATGTAATTTGAGGATATGTATGCTATTTGCTCTGGTTTTCTGCAATATGGCAAAACAGGCTGCCTCTCTTTTTGAATGTATCGTACATCTTCTTCCCATGGACTCATAGGAAGAAAGTCCTGGGTTTGAATCCTGTCCGAGGTCCTATCTGTCTGGAGTTTGCATGTTCTCCTCATGTCTACATGGGTTTCCTCCGGGTGCTCCAGTTTCCTCCCACCATCAGAGTGGGTGGGACGGAGCAGTTAACGTTATTTCAAATATTACCTCTCAACAACCCCCGCCTTTTTGACTTCATTCTGCATTGGGAAGGCCCAAACCATTAGATGTAAAGCCTTCAACTTCGCTCTGTCTATCTTCTGTCTATCTTCTTAGACTTGTGCTCCCGAGGAGAGAGTCGCCTCACCACCTCGCCGTCACTGGAAGGAGTCCGTGTTGGTCAGTGCTGAAGACCCGTCAGCCCCGCGGTTACGAGACAGCCCCTCCAGCAAGAGAAATGGCTGTGAGGATCGACCAGAGCCCGGAGCCAGGCCCGATCTGGATGAAGCGTCGGGCCCGATCAGACAGAACAACTCCGAACATCTAAGCACAGGTCCAGTCTCCTGGGCTGCTACAGGCAGCAGCTCCTACATCTCGTACAGTGACTGCATTGATATAGATAGTGGATACGACGCAAGCAGGGGCACGGTTAGCAGACAGCAAATTAACCATGGCCACAGCGAGCAGGCTCACCTGCACCGTGGGTCTGCGACAGGAAGCATAAACCGGCCTTTCCTGTCTCAGCAGGAGCATGTCCTGGGTAGGGTTTGTCCCAGTGAGCTCCCTTCTCCTCCCAAACCCCTGGTCAGTATGAGTGGTGAGTGGGATGAATCCGCTGCCCACCAAAGTCCCATTCGCAGCAGCACACTGGAAAACAGTCTGCATTATCAAGAGCAGCGCTGCAGCAGTCCCATCAGACTCCAGCACACAGTAGATCCAAAGAGTTCTGCTGTGGGCCCCGCCACGACCGTCCATCGAACGGTTCCCCTTAGCCACGCTGAGCAGAATAGCCACTGCTCTTCCTTCCTTCCCTCGGATGGCCGAGGGGTAGCTACATGGTGCTCCCGTGTGGATGAAGCCCTCCCCTATGGCTACTCTTCTGTCCCGAGCCGCTCCCCTAACTCACAGAAACACCACAGTATGCAGAACCACTGCAACACTGACCCTTACGTCCTGAGCCAGGTAATGACCAGGCCAGCACACGAGTCACGCCCCGTCTTATCAAGGGCTGAACGCATGGCGGCTCTAGAGCGCCGCATGGTGGCCAATGGCCTCTCTGCCCCTGGCCAGGCCAGCTCTCACCCTAGGAAGAAACGCTCAGGGCCGGCCAGTGAGGCACATGTGGGAGTGGTTCAGATGAATGATAGTTTAACCACCAGCGGTTCAGAGTCCAGTGAGTCGGAGGGGGAGAGCACCAGGGATGGGCCCAGTAGCCACCCGCTGGCGTGCAGTGACCCTGCAGACATCAGCTCCTCCTCTCGGATGCCCAGGAACAAGTACTCCTTTGGTAGCCTCCAGCTGGATGAGGAGGCTGATGAGGATGGATGCCATGTCTTTAGTGATGAGGAGGGGGCCCAGGTGTTCAGTTGTTAGAACCCCAAACCATTCAAGCCTCTTCCAGAGGAGATGCGACAGGGCTGCCACTGCGAGTGGATGCCGGTGGGATGGAAGGTGCTGCCCAGCTGGTCAAGACACAGCTTTTTGTGTCTAGGTTTCAACACCACGCGGCCGTCTGAACCTGGCCTCCGTCTCTCTGATATACAGATGAGCTGCCCTTCGCAATGCTAATCATTTAGCTTGGGGGTGGGGGTCGGTTTACAGCGACCTTGCCCATCACACGAAGGGGCTGCACCCTTGTGTGAATGCGTCAACAGGAAATTCTACGTGCCAATGAATAACGTAACTCCGCTAACTGCTATTAGCTAGCTGCTATTAGCTAGATGGTAGTAACTAGCTGCTAGCTAGGTGTGCTAGTTAGAGAAAGAGCAGAGGATTGGACAGTCTGTAACACTCTGTGTCAGCTTTAAGCTTGAGGAGGATAAAAAGGGAACTGAACGCTTATATCTTGGAGTGTGTGCTTCAGGAACTGATCGCCAGACGCCATGAGTTTGATTCCACCTCAGGGCATCAGAAAGCGCATCCAGCCTTAATTTCTCCAAGCTCCATCTAAGTCTGTGTCCATCCCCACAACATGGGTACTGACCGTGACATGTAAAACGGACCTCTCGGTACAATGTAAAGCTGATGAATGCTAGAGTTGAGATACACACTCACAGATGCCTTGGTTTTATCCACCTGTAGGAGAATCGACATCACTGCCCATTAACTGATAACAGACTGATATTCTATGGTTGATCTGCTGAAGCGGGGCTAATTCCTATAGTTTTCCATTTAAGTCACTAGTGTTGACTCTCTTGAGTATTTTATGTGGTGAAGTTCTGAAAAGGGGCTGCATAGTTCTGGAGGTGGGGTGGTCCTCTAGTGATCAGAAGATCAGTGGTTGAATCAGAACGCCTGTCAAAGTGTCCTTGAGCGAGACACGGAACCCCTAGCTGCTCAAGGCCTGTGATGGGATGGTGACCTGTCCAGGGTGTTTCCCCACCTCTCACCCAATGAGTGCTGGGATAGGCTCCAGCGTGATCCCGTGACCCGACTTTAGATAAGCGGTTGATGATGGATGGATGACGAATGGATGGATGTCCTAAATGAGATTCGCTGGATCTCTCATGTGTATTTTATGAGTCTAAATGGAGGTAACCATGTTGTCACTGTGCGGTTAGTATACAGCCCGTGTCTTTAGTGAGAGCTCCAGGATATCTCTTTGTGTGCTGATGCCAGGATAGCTTCTAATCTATCCACTGTAAATACCAACCTGAGCGCATGATTAGCATCCAAACCATACATGTTCACAGTGACCTCTCGTTTGGCGATTTGGAACCCAGCCATCCTGCATTGCTCATACAGAGGATACGGCAGGAACGGGCAAGCAAGACTAGCAACTTGATGTTATTTTATAATTTCCTGATATGATTTGATGAATGTTATCTAACAGGTTCAGAGAGCAGCGCTGACTGACTTGATCTTCCTCGTGCTAATCTGCGGTATAAATTTAGACTGAGTTAAACTGGGGATGGCAGAGTCGGCCTCGGCCACTCCACTCCATGTCAGGGCTCTTAAGCCCTTCTGTCGACATCCTCCTCTGCACTCGATCCGTCTGAAGAGTCCTTGTTAAATATGGATTTGATGTTGGAATGAAGCTCTGCCCTCAGACAACGAGTGTTCAGAGACTATCCCGCTGGCCTGACATTTTCCCCAAATCACAAAGTTGGCTTTCTTACTTTCTCAGCAAAAAACGTCTCTTCGTGTTTATTTCTGTTCTCTTTCCCTTGTGTTCTGCTTTCACTTTTCACTGTTTGTATGTTTCACACTGTCACACGAATGCAGAAGTGATGATCTCCATGTCATGATTTTCTGTTTCTTTGTCTCATATGCATGGTTTATAATGCATGGATCTTTGACTGCATGTACACCTGTACCTGTTCTGCTGCTGCTGAACGCTCAATGTGAGGAAAAAAAAATGATTCCCTTATCAGTCCCACAAGGAGAAATTTGGATTTCTCTGCATTTTTGACCCAACCTATTGTATAGGAGCAGTGAGCTGCCCACATATGGCGCTCGGGGAGCAGTTAGGGGTTCAGTGTCTTGCTTAAGGACACCTCCACATACTGTATGCAGGACCGGGGATCAATCCTGCAACCTTACGATTGCCAGACGACCGCTCTACCCACTACCGCCCCTAAGAATCCAAAAGAAACACATCCAATAGCCACATCTGGGTTCCCTTCACTGGAGTGGTCCAGGTAACTGCACCATGATAGGCAGAAGACACAGCGGGCTGGGAGATAACACGTCAGGAGATAACACGTCAGCTTTACAATGGCAGGAGCGTGGGAATAGGCCTAGTAAGTGGGGTCGGGATGGGGTGTGTGCTTTGCTTTGTGCGCGGCTGTGTACAGTACGTGTGAAAGGCATTTTAAGGGCAGCACCTCCAAGCTCCGAGTCTCTCAGCTCATCCGTCACTGTCAAGGGCTCCTCCAGCTCTCAGGGAATGTTAGCGCTCACGCCTCGCAGCATGTGGACGGTGAGGCTTTATGCTGCTGTCGTATAATTAGCCTGTCCAAACTGTGAGGAAATGAGATTTATATATTTTGATAATTCATCTCCGTTAGCTCGTTCCAGTTGATGTATGTGCATGTGGATACACATGTCAACGGCGGTGAATTATTAGAGATGGATTGAAACGAAAACTTGGGAGCGGGATAGGTCAGGAGGCGGGCGGGTCATGTAGTAACTGGAAGGTTGGTGGTTCAATCCCTGGCTCATGGGGAACATTTGTCAAGGTGTCCTTGAGCAAGACGCAAAGAGGTCCCAGAGCGCAAGCAGTTGACAACTGAGAGGCCCTGGAGCTAGCTCCAGCTAGTTGCGGCACAAATTAACCACTGGGATTAACTAATTATAGTCTGACGAACACCAGTTTGGGAATTCTCAGAAGACGTGTCATTAACAGGAGTTAGCGGATCACTGCAGCGCAAGTGAAACCTCATGGGTGCACAAGCTTCTCTCCCATAGATGTGGATTGTCGGTCTGCAGCACACATCTTTAAAAAAATGAAATATTAGCCTCTTGATGAATTCATTAATCACTAATATCTAGTGATCATCCAGTGTAATTGTGCAGCAGCAGCAGCAGCAGACTCCGGCAGGTCCATAGGTCAGGACTGTGTATTTTCCAACCACTAGTGTCATCCAGAGTTTGATTCCAGTGCATGCATGTTGTCCAGCTCTGCATGTGTGAGTTATGTGTTTCTGTTTTTACCACTGCTGCCTCCACACCCACACACTTCATACTAGTCCCTGTAATCTCACCGAGTCACATGACGGGTGAAGAGGTCATGATGCAGCAGGTTCTAGTCATAGGTAGAGTATGCAGACGGAGTTGGCTATGTATTCACTTGTCCTGCACACTTCAACTCTCAGTAAAATGGAAATATGAGGAAAACAAGTTTCCCAACACTAAATTCAAAAGTTTTCCAGAGACTTTATTTCTGTTTAGAGTTAGTAGAAGTCTGGAATAATGCAATAATCCAAAAGACACACCCTAACTCTTTTTCCTCTTTCCTCTTCCTGCTCAGCTGCTCCTCCACTCACTCACTCACACTGTCTTGTCTCAGCACTCTGGGCTTCAACACTGTCTGCACTCTCCTCCGCCCTCGGAGGCTGTGCATCCTAACGTTGTTTTCAGTTGTCTGATGCTAGCATCAATAAAGCTGACCTCTATCAAGTGCGGTTGCAGAATCTTCTTTTTGAGACCCCGATCCTCTTCTTCTGGTGGTCCATGCAGGTAGTACAGTATTAGCTGTTGACACCCCCCCCCTAGTGTTGTAGATACAGTGTTAGGCAGTCATTCTACTTAGATATTTTATATATATGCATGCTATGGTTGTAGTTAGGACTTTCCTTTCCTTCCCTTGCTGTGTAGTTTTGTTTTTCGTTATTTGGTATTTTCCACTTTTATCTGATAGGATAGTCGGGAGAGACAGGAAAGGCAGGGGAGAGAGAGAGGGGATGACAAGCAGCAAAGGGCCCGGGTCATTTTCGAACCCGGGCCACTGTGGTAAGGACTCGGCCTCGTGTGGTACAGACTCTACCAGGTGAGCCATTGCCTCCCCCTTCGCTGTGTAGCTTGTAGTATTTAACACCACCAGTCGTGCCTGTATTTGTGTCTACAGCCAATGCTAAGCAGAGGTGTGCTGGTGTGCAGACCAAACCGTGGTTCTGTTCATGCCGACCCGCGAGAGGACAGCAAGTCACGGTGGGCAAGTATGCTGGGTCAACATAGTGAGTGAGTGAGCTCAGTGTAAAGTGCAGGGTCGACATGAGCGAGGGAAGCCACTTCGGTGAACCCTCATGGCAGCCAATCAGTGCAAAGTCGAGATCAGAATGTTTATCAGCCACCCTGACACTGAAAACCCAGACCTGACCCACGGAGACCAGGGCCAGGTCCGTCTACACGGCAGTGTTAGCCAGGATAACCAACATCCCCTGGCTGCAAGGGAGTCTCTTTGTTAGTGTTACCATCCCCCTTTGTGGTGCAACTAAAGTGCAACTTGAGGTGAAAGAGATTCGGCAAACACATCCTGTGGTTTATTAGAGATGACACATCAAGTAACAACAGATCAAGTTCGGAAATCAGGTCAAAATCAGTGAAGTCAGACTGCCTTCCTGTGGCCGTCTGTCCAAAACATCCCGATGTGGACAGTGTCCGCAAGGTGGCCCGACACACAAGTAGAAGGGGACATTACAGACTGTTGTGATCTTGTTGTAAGATGCTTGGCTTTAACTCCCCTTGCCCATCCCTCACCCCGCAGGAGCGATGGCCAGCAGCCCTCACCTCTCCGCATCCTCCAACCACTCCCAAGGCATGGTCAACGGTCAGAGGTCTCTGGAGCTGTGCGTTGGCCACAGTCCGGACGGCCGCCAGCCTTCCCCCCTCACCAGCCCCCTGCTCAACGACGCTGGCAGCGTTCGCACGGATGATGAAGATGAGGTTCGGAGGAAGGTTTGTGTTCCAAGGGCCTCGCCTCGAATAACAAAGACCTGTCCGTGTGGTAGATAGGAAGCATAGTGATGGAGTTGCTGTGAAATCCTACCCGGAATGAAACCGCATGGGCAATACCAAGTGACAGAGGCTAAGAGAAAATAGTGATGAGGTTGCAGAAACATATTTATATCTGACTTATTTCTTGACCATGGGGGTCATGATGTCACTTAGAGGAAAACATACATCGAATTTAGAACAATGTGATTTTTTTAGATACGCTTTCAAACATTGGCGGGAGGGATTCCAAACACCCCCCCAATCTCTGCAGATGTTACAGCTTCCGTATCTGATTGGTTGAATTAGAAGCCAGATTCATGAAGTGCTGAAATACATAAGTCATAAAACACAGACACGGTGGTTTTCTTAAATATGTTCCGGAGTCATATCAACATTCGTTTCAAAGTCACTGTAGCAGGCCTAGAATAGCCCTAGACCCGGAATCCCTGTCCTAAATAAGGCTCCTCCGGGACACAAGCTGAGCACTGTCCACTAAACCTCCTCCATGACCGATAATACCACTGCCAAAGTAACAGGCACCAGCTGGCTGTGCTGAAAAGCCCGGTCGACACCGGGCCGTCCTCACTCAGCATCTTCTTCTGTATTTACAGAGGTTCCCGACGGACCGGGCCTACTTCATAGCCAAGGAGCTGCTGACCACAGAGCGAACCTACGTGAAGGACCTGGAGGTGGTCACAGTGGTAAGACAGGCCGAGTGCACTGCACTGACATGTCGCTGCCGTGTTTGTTTGCCTTGCTGTGCTCCGGGGGGGAAACATTGATTATTCCGCATGGCTGCTCCATCGCCAGGCAGCCGCCAAAACACACTGAGGGAGCTCGGCAGCGATACCAGGATGTTTTGGCAGATGAAATTTCTTTTTTTTGTTCCCCCCTCCCAACCAGACCCGTGCTCTTAAATCATCTGCTCGTCTCACTCGACACTGGATTATGACCGTGTCTGTATGTGTGTGGTAATAAAGTTTCACACATTTTAGATTTAAAACCAGATGATTAGAGCTGGCATGTCTAATTGTGGCCAGGATTTGTGACCCTAGTTTAGCTTCATTGTAGTTCTATTCATCCATCCACACATTCATCCATCCATCCATCCATCCATCCATCATCAACCACTTCGCCAGAATCAGCTTCTTTGAAAATGGCTTCTGTCTCGTCTTTAGGGGGCGGCATGGCTAAGGAGGTAAGACGACTGTCCGGTTATTGGAAGGTCGCTGGTTCAATCCCCAGCTCCTTCGGAGGACATGTCCAAGTGTCCTTGAGCAAGACACTGACCCCCAACTGCTCAAGCCCTGTGATGGAATGCTGACCTGTCCAGAGTGTTTCCTCACCTTTCGCCCAATGAGTGCTGGGATAGGCTCCAGCATGACCCGTGACCTGACTTCAGATAAGCGGTTGATGGTGGATGGAGGGTTTCTGTCTTCACTGGTGTTAGCTTGAGGTTAGGCGTGTG
>OMLC01067188.1:0-13129 GCA_900302585.1 Regalecus glesne | reverse complement strand
CCAGCACATTTACACAACATGTGGTGTACAACAGTTTATTTCAAAATTCGGATACATACGTTTATATATGGCACACGATATCATCAATGACATAAAGACTTGTCCATAGAGTAGAAGAATAAATATGAATAAATAAGTAGTGCATGACAAAGTAACGAGTGCATGACTGGTACCTCAGTTATACGTACATCTTTCATAAGACATCAGTGGTGAGTGACGGTACTGCAGAATAGGTTCAAAAAGTGTCATCTTAGAGGATGACGAGCATCACCCTCTTACAGCAGCTCATACGCCTTCTCGCTGTGAGAATCTTACATGTTTTTAGTGCTAGTAATTATTATGAGCTTGAGAGATACATATAGATACATGTGTAAGGGAAAACTGAATCTACATGTTTTGCCCGCTTGATTAGGATCTTGTGACTTTTATGAAACTCAAACTAAGCAAACGCTGATATGGTGCCCACTTCCTTTCTTAGCAAATTATGGCTAGTAGCAAGTTCCTGTGGAGAAGAACGGTTAAAATGTCAGGTTTGAAGGGTCATGGAAAGGAGTTTACAAAATACAAGTTGTGCAAAGAAATTTACGGAAAGTTTTTCCCTCCGATTCAAAATAAGACAAGAGTTGAGGTCTAAATGTGACGATAATAAAAGGCAAATTGAGCATCTCACATCCAACACATGTCTGCAGTCTCTGCAACCAACAGAATATCAAGCCAAGACTCTGTCTATACAAGGAAAAAGCTTTCCTGAATCCAAATGATCCTAAACGTATGTAAGAGCACGAGGGCAGGGATCACTACACACACACATACGTTGGGTCTTGACTCCACATGTGGTCAATTCACAAGTTCACATTGAATAAATAAGAAAGCTTGAAACGAAGGGACCTCGGCTTGGATCAGACCTTTGATCCAGCTGCTTTGTGTGAATATAGTGAACGCTTAGTCTTTGCATTGTTGGTACAATTAAACAAGTATTATTAGGGACAAATATGGACATTTGAATGAACATGAACTACAAGAATAGATTTAGTTAGCACAAACTACTTTTGGATTTTACAACTGGACATTTGTGTCTATGGTTAAATATGGTGCATTGTCAAAAACAAGGAAGTTGTAGTTGACGTCAACTCTTTAAACTAACATTGCTACATCATATTAAAAATATCTTAGCATCTGTGGATAGAAAATCACATAGATAATAGTAACACGTCTATTCTGACGAGAACGCACCGGAGAAACGTTAACCGTGTCTGACGTGATGTCACATCTCATTGTATTGGTTAAGAAAGGACTGAGATCTCTGGGTTGGTGGTTTTCCTCGATAGAAACCACACCTTCATCGGCTCTTTCTTCCCCTTCATGGTAACAGGTCCTCGGTACGCCAAATGAAACTGAGGGTCAGCGTTCTCAGCAGACTGCAAACACCTGCGAAACAATCAAAGTGCTTAGAGAGTTGATTTAGCGTGCTGTGTTTTCATGTGTTTTTATATTCTCTGTAGCCGAACCCCCACAGGTCTGTACATTTAGTTGCTTGATACACCGTATGCTGCGACCTTTGATCGAAACATGTTTATGTCATGTTTCAATCAGTGGCACCCATTGCTTCTCATTCTGCGTAGTCTTCTCTAGGTATGAACAACCCATCACATTCTTAACCTTAGATGTGCAGATGTAGGTTTTTAGCACAATCAAGTTGATTCTGACACCAATCAGATCAGTGTTTCACTAGGATTGTTTTAAAGACAAGATATTCCTTCATTAGTCCCTCAAGTGTAAATTTGCTTTGTCGAAACCCACATTGTTGTTCATCCAAAAGCATTTACATCGAAACAAATAGGAGACATCTGCATGTGAAGCTTTGCCCTTGCCGTCTTACCGGTAAGTGTATTCTGAGACGTTTATTTTCCCCATTTCACCGGTGGTCTCTGTACGACTGGTGAGGTTGACTGTATTTCCAAAAAGGCAGTAACGGGGCATCCTTTGGCCAATTACCCCTGTCACCACTTCTCCTGTGTGAATCCCAATGGTAATCTGGCAAGAGAAGAAACCAAAACATGAATAGCAGTACTTAACTGAAATGACATTCCATTTTTATTTAATTTTACTGCTTGTGTCGCATAAAACACAGAAAACACACATTGTCCAGTTTAAAATAAGCCTTGCTTCTAACACATTTTACAGGGGATTAAGACAAACTGATGTTGACAGAGAGAGGACACGTCCATGGACTACACAACTGTTAATGATCAGGAAACATGCAGTTGGCCAGATAACTCATTAGGAAAAGGATGGAAAAGGCCTTTTGTTGTCATTGAAAAGTTGAATATCTGGGTAAATTACACAAGGATGTCTTGAATACATCTTTACTTGAAGCATCTCAAAAAATACCAGCCTGCAGCTAATGTGCAGGTTTTTATGTGATCCAACTTTGGAATTCATACGTGTCGAGTTTAAACAAAACAAAAAAACCATCACGGAAATCATTTCTGCTCCCAACTCCGACTCATGCACAGATATGAAAGCAATGCAGCTAATCCAGCTGAGTGTCTTCCTCCAGCCTTGCCTTTTTGTTGGCATGGGTGCTAACCGCAACCTACAGAAATACTGTAACATTTGAGTGGGTGGTTGCAAGGTTAGCTCCGCCACAATTCAGAAAATGGACAAAATCCGACACCATCTCTAAATACGTGAGAAATCAACACCTTGAAAAATACTCTCTTACAATCCCCATTACGGTCTGACTTGTGGGTTTAAGGCATTGGAGTGCTCACTGTCTTCAGAGCCTGAGTGAGCTTGGAGTGTTTGAAACAAATGTAATGGGAGTTTATTTTTAACCTCGGGATGGTGAGATGATTTGAGGGTTGTTTCTGCTGCCACACTGGACTTCTACTCAGCCAACTCTATGTCCCAGATAAACAGGGTTTTGTTAAGCAGACAGGATTTTCCAAAGTTAAATCTCAACAGTCATTAATACCATAACAAACTCAGCAGTGAGTTAAACAGATGTCTCCTGTTTTTCATCAAAGTTATTGCTGCTCATTGGATCAGCATGGAAATTAGGTTCAGCTGCACAGACATTATTAAAATGATCCCCCTGCCTCCAAAAATAACTCCTAAATTTAGAGAGATAATTTTGGATCGTTCATTCGTCATCCCGTGTCTCTTTTGTTTTTAGCTTGAGACAAATGGAGGTTTAGCGAAAGCTCAGTCAGGGAGACTATCTTTTGAATCCATAGGCCTGTATTTCTATTCCTCAATGTATCCTGCCATTCTTATCTCTCATGCATGCTCCCTCATAATACCCCTTGCTGTCATTATCTAGGGCTGTCGGTTCAACTATCAGATCACATCACCTGCTCTCATCTATCCAACACATCTGCATGGTAAGTCAATCATCTGGCTTTCATCATCTGTCTTTTTAAAATGTTTCTCTCCGCCTCTTGTGCATTTTTACTGCTGTTAGGCATTTCATCATCACCTTGTCCTTTCAGATTATCACTTTCCTCTCCTCAGCACCCTCATCATCTCAGCAGAAGTCATCAGCCACCACCACCACCAGTGTCTGGACTCCATATGAAGGTTTATTATGATGCTGCTAAGGGCTGATGACCCTTGATTAAAACAAATCTCCTTGTTGAATCTATGCATCAAAGATTTCCTTGGCATGAATTAACCTCCACTAAGTCATCAGCATGGTGTTTTCACTAAGTCACTAGTTCCATTTAGAAAAATGTGCTTTAAGTGCTATGAGGGATTTTGCCAACCCTTGCTTCATTTACCAAAAAAGTAAAAACATGATTTCTGGATAATCAAAACTGTTCCCATAACCCATCTTAAAACCTTTTTGGAGGTGTTCTATGCATTTTATTAGTAAGGGTGTATTTCACATGGAAGGGCTTGTTTTGTTGTGCAAAGTGAGTTTCAAATGAGCTGCTCTGATGGTAAATGGACTTGTTCTAATATGGCGCTTTTTGAGTCTAGTGACCACTCGAAACTCTTTACAATGATCTATTCCCATGTACTGAGAATCAGGTGAACTAGCGTGATCATGACAGTTTCTTACAACATCAGGTTGAAGATATGTTTAGGGGCTTTTTATTATGTAGAATGAGTTTTAAGTAGTATCACTGCTAGTATATACTAGGTAGTGTATGTTATTATATAGAATGAGTTTTATGTGATAAGCACTGTTTTTATAACAGATTAAAATCAACCTGGTGGCTAAATCTAGCATATCTAAATTTGACTCTGTGGTCATGTGACTTGGAGGAGACAGATCCTACGGCTTCCTCCTTCCTGTTGATGTTCTAGAGGGGCACCAAAGCGACAGATCCAGCAATAAGCAACTCGGGGAATTCAAGTGGGGAAAAAAGGGATAGAAAATATATGTACCATCACTCATGCACCAAGTAAGCATGAGGTTAAGTTTAGGTTGATGTTAGGCTAAGGTCAGGTTAAAAATTCCCATGAGAGTTATGCAAATCAAGGGTCAGCGTCTCAACATGACACGATCTGAGCCAACCTCAGATGTGAGTTGTATGTGTGAGCATAAACAGTTGAGCAGTCTTTGTTGTAGTATGAAACTACAGATAGACAGCGTCAGAGCAGGGGTGTCCAAAGTGATCCAGAAAGGGCCGCTGTGGCTGCAGGTCTGTGTTCCAACCAAGCACTTACACACCTGATTCTATTAGTCAATTAGTAGACTCATGTGTAAACTTCTACTAATCAGGGTCCTTAGCAGAGACGACTGGTCGACTACTAGAATCAGCGGTGTAAATGCTTGATTGGAAAAAAGACCTGCACCCACAGCGGCCCATTCTGGATCACTTTGGACACCCCTGCATTAGAGCAAAATCGTCCCATAGCAAACCTTTTCTTTTTGGAAAGTTTATGTTCATATTATACTCGCTCACAGTCATGTGAGGGGCCGCCTTGAAGGCGGTGCATCTACAGACTGACAGGCAAAATGTTTTTATTAGGTGGATTCTTTTTATCTTGAGTATACTGGGAGAAGGATGCTGAATATGGAGCTGCCAGGGAAGAGGAAATGAGGAAGGCCAAAGAGGAGATTTATGGACGTGGTGAGGGAGGACTATCAGGTGCGAGTGTGTCAGAGGATGATGCAGAGGACAAGCATTATAATGGTAGGAAAAACTATTTTTTCCATTCGGTCTGCTGCTAATCTGGCATACTACTTTGCCTGTCAGCCTAATGTTTTTTGTGCACAGTTATAAGTGTATGATCAAGGACCCTTTGTGGTTGTAGTGATTACAACATTTTTAATAGCCCATTTTCTCCTGCAATTGAGTGCTAGCTCTCCAGCTGCTTGTTCATCTAAGTCCAAGCACCAGAGAATGGGAGACACATGGGCAGTTCCTCCATATTGTCCCCTCTTGCAATTGGGGAAAAAAGGAGTAGTTTGTTGCCAAGTCTGAGCACTGGAGAAGTGGAGATATGCCTGGTGGATATCTACAGAGTGGAACTCTCCTAGTTTCTCATTGCTTCATTATCTTCCTGTTTCACATATCCATCACACATTTCATCAATGTTTAATTTGTCATGAAATGGAAAACATGTGCTTTAAAGCCTGAGAGTCAAAAACAACATTCACACCTGCACTGGCTCCTCATCAACTTTGACCTGCCCAGCAATCTCCATCATATCAAGAGCGAGGTGGGAGATTGACTGGGCGTGATGTGTGCATGGCTCTGGGAGGCCACTCACAGTCATGTATTTATCACCCACTGTTTCCACCTGCACAAGCAAGAAAACACGTTATTAGGTGAGTGGTGCAAAAAGCTACGTTGTTTCATTTGAGCTCAAGTGAAATTACCTGGTCCAATTGTGTAATAATGTCAGTTGTTCAACTTACTAGACTGCCAAATGTAAACTGAAGCATTGTGAGAAAACCTAAACGCTTACATAAGCTTTGAGGCATTCAGGGCCTCTTGGAGCTTAGCTAAAATCCTGAGACCACCTAGTCATTGAGCTTGTAGAGTAAATATTACTTCTTTTGGTGACCCTTTGCCTGAAACCCATCTCTTGGAAGTGGCAATGTCTGTTTGACTTCTTAAAGTGCATTCTTGTCTGAAAGCCTGGAGTGTAAATCTGTAGCATACAGGCCATAAAATGGTGCAGTCCTACTTAAAAATACTTCCAGTCTAAATGTCAGGACAGCTATTCTTGGGATGAGACACACAAGTCAAGCTGGAGTAAAAAAAACCTCTTGCCATTCTTTCAGGCATATTACTGACTTGGATGTGTTAAAATTGCATAATATTTTTCACCTCAGCTGAAGCAGTATTTCTACGATTTTAGGTGCAGGCCACAGAAACAACCTAAAACAAATCACCTAAAATGCTAAAATGATATTATTTAGCTCACAAACAAAAGCAGGAACTTGGTCATTTTGTACAATCTTTACATTTGAATACATGAGATTTACATGATTAATGATAATTAATAATATTTTGACTTCAAACCTTGTACACATAAGGGTTCTTCCGTGAGTCTGTCAGGATGTCAAATCTTGTGTACACATCATTGAGCAAATTGACTATCTTGATGGCTCCCTCAGCTGAGGCATGCTTGCTGCAGAAGGCATTGAATCCCACAATACCACTAAAGAGGATGGTCACATTGTCGTAGCGTTTCGCTGGGACTGGCCGTTTGTGTCGTAACTCATTGGCTACAGATGGGGGCAAAACAGAATAGAGCAATCTGAAAAGAAGGAGAGGAAAAAGCTAATTTTAAGGGAAATGAGTGATGCAGTTCTAATGCAGTGAGCAATAGACGCAGGATGCCCGGAATCCATCATTGTTCCGATTTGACAAGCTAATGGCATTTCACTTGAACATAACCCACCACCTTTTGGTAAATTTTTTATGCAAGCTGTTCTCAAATAGAGAGGGTGGTGTTTCTATGGAAACTGGTTAGATCATGGCTGCCTGTCAAAGGCAAAATGTCCTTAAAATGAAAAGTAGAGCAGGATACATGATGTATACAAATTATCATCACCATGAATACAAATATGAGATAAACTGTTTACCCAGTAGAAATAAAAATAGCTTAATCTGGGACTTATTTTGCAATTAATATACCAATGCTAACACATTCCATTCAGCAGGGTGATTCATAACGTATATACTGGAGCATGAAGGCAGCAATCTCGGGAATCAATGTTGTGATCCTGAGCTGTTCCCTGACGCACAGACTAGGAAATAAAAGAAATATTTACAGATTTCAGTGGCAGAACCAGTCTCCTCCTACAGTGCACTAAATAGACAGCATGATCCATTTCCATGTTTGATTTGTTTGTCCCCCACAGGTGCCTCAAATTACTATGATAGACTCCTTATGGAAAGCTGAGGTTAAATCAAACTTGATCTTTGCAGTGCTGGAGGGATTGCTAGAATCAATCAATCGATCAGACTTAAAACAAATCGAGGAAATAAAACAGAAAATGTAAAATTGTAAACCCTTGGTCCAGCTCTCCTGCAGCCATGACACAAGTGTGTTTTTAAAATCTTCTTCTCTCAATGAAATGTTTAAAACGATTTATCTGTTCTGTCTTGTTGCCATGCTCTCCTTCATAGTAAAACCCATAAAGGTTCTCACAGATTGGTTTTTCCATCAGAAGTTTTTGTGTCAAGTTGCCCTTATCATGCAATGAGCTATATTACAAACAGATAAAAGAACCTGTGCAAGTAATAATGGAATTTCATAACTTTACAATTCACAATCCATGTGGCAACCTATTGAAGGGACATGATTTATAAGCAGTGTTGATGCAATATAGTGGTGTAGATCTGAGAACATCTGCACAAATTATGTCACAAAGATTTGTGACATAATTTATATGAAAGTTTGCCTTGGAATGATTAAGGTCAGATTAATTGGAAATTTTAGAATCAGGATCTACTTTATTATCCAATGACAATGCCAATATGGCAAGAGACATCAGCCCCTTTGCCTACATGTGGGAACTATAAGTTTGATTTGTAGATTAGACTACTGTCTGATTCAGATAAAATGGTCCAACCTGTCTGTCTTCTTCTTCTCGTCTTCCAGGGCGCGGAGTGTGTGCTGCAGACGATCAGTCAAAATTTCCAGCTCTTGGGTCAGCTTGTACTCCTCACGAAACTGTTCCCCAAGCAGCACCAGGTCACGCGTGGCATCATGTAAGGGTATGTCACTCAGATACAGGCCTCTTCGTGTCAGATCATCCAGATTCATGACGCTGATCACAAAAGCCCATGAAAGCCATGAGAAAGTCAAGTCGAATCCATTTTATTTGTATAGCCCATTATCAGAATTTAACAATATGCCTTAATCACATTAATGTGATTTCTAAAAGCATCACCTCTCATGTGTTGGTCTATGTTTCAGCTAAAGATCTGGAATGGTCTTGTGTGCTACATTTACAGCACATGACAGTTTGAGTCCATATTTTGTTCCATGCCTCCTCAAAACACTGAGATTTGTAGATAGTCAAACACATGAAAGAAGACAAGTTTCACGTAACCTTTTCCTGCTGCGTCCAAAAGAAAATCACTGAACTGTCTGCTTATGCAACAGCATGATGGACTGATAAACAAATGCCCCCCATGTCCCTGGACATGACTTATTAACTCATTTCCTATCTTGGTTTTCAATCATTTATTATTCATTTGGTAAATGGACTTGTTCTTATATAGCGGTGTTCTAATCTAATGACCACTCGAAACACTTTACAATGGACGCCTCACATTTACCGAGCTACACGGTGGGATACGAACCCACAACGCACAAGTCCCAGGTGTGCCCTCTCTTTAATTTGCATATTTTTTTGAGAATGAGTCCCCTTGAGAAAATTGATTTGCTTGAATATCTTGGGACTTTGAATTGACCCCGAAATCTCTTGTAAGCCCCACATGATATATGTATATACATACATGCATACATACATACATACATACATACATACACACACATATCTCATCAACTGCTTATCCAAGGGGGGACTGGAGCCTATCTCAGTTCTTATTCGGCGAAAAGTGGGGATACACCCTAGAAAGGTCACTAGTCTATCACAGGCCAAAGCAATTAGGGGAACATTATCTTGCTCGGGTACTCTAAAATAAGCTTCTCTCCAGGTGTGGGAATCAAACCTGCAACCTTCTGATTGCCAGACAACCGCTCAACCCACGGAGTCATGCCGACCCCTGGGGTGCGTGTGTCTGCGTGTGGAGAGAGAGAGGCTGTCTGTGTGTGTGTGAGAGAGTAGAGGGAGAGATTTATCTGACTAATTGATTGAGACACTTCATTGTTATTATATGTATACAGTGAAATGACATGTGGTAACTCAGAAACTAATGGCAATAGAATAAAAACAAGATCAATAATGGAAACCAGAAAAATAATGTAAATGAACAAGATGAATATAATGAGGTAGCATCCTCTAGCTATACCAAATAAGGCACTTATCTATTTATCAATATTTATATCTGTCTGGATATATATATATATATATAGATAGATAGATAGATAGCTAGATAGATAGATGTGTGTGTGCTTGTGTACACTAAAAAGGAAGCTGCTGAGCAGAATGACATTTTGAGCTGTACATGACTAAAAATGGGGCCAAAGCATTGACCTTTTATGTTCCCCATTTATGGAATGTTCAAAAGACTTGGGGCTGACTCTGAAAAAGGATAATTTACTGAGTGCCTGCTATTTGATGACCATTTGTTTGCACAACGAATCACACAGTCCACTGAAATCCATTTTCAAACTGTGTCCTTTGTTGAAATGCCTGAGCCTGGACTATGTTTCAGTCCTAATCACAGTATCTATACTCATAATACGACCTTAACCAAGAAAACATTATTTGATTAGGTTGTTAACATGGCCCAGGTCTTGAATGTAAATTTTCAAAACTACAGTAAGATCAAAGTCCAGGTGTGTATTCGAATATGGCCAACATGCATTTCATTTTCTATAGGTTAAGTAGTCGAGGGGCCATGGTGGCTCGCTTGCCTCCAAGTCGGGCATAGCGGGTTCAATCCCCACCATGGGGTGTCAGGAAAACGGCATCTCGCCTTAATCCCTCATGCTCAGTAAATGTGAGGCATACACTGTAAAGCGCTTAGTGGTCACTCCGCCAGAAAACTTATATACGTATAAGAATAAGTCCATTTACAAGTGATGCAAATCTTGCTAATGAAGAGACAAGCAACATATTTTTGATTTTTTTGTTTTGTTGTTGCTGTAAACACATAAAGTAAGTGCAACAATCAACATCTCAAGACACTGATGCAAACTAGAAGCCTAGAAACTAGAAGTTTAAAATTATGAAACTTCAGCGTGACAGTTCCATTCTGATAGTGGTACGTGCAAACTTTTTTAACTCTTCAAATAGAAAAACAAAGAAATTATTCAAGATAAAGGAAGTAGATGGATGGGATACCTTGACACTTTAGGGTGTACTTGGACACTATATTTTCTAAGCACTTTACAGAAGACACCAAAACATATTTGCACATTAACTGCCCTTAAAACAGACTGTTAGTATTTCATTCTTTAAATAAATCAATAATTATATCCTCTTTCAAGCCTGCAGCTAGTGATACCTATTTTATGAAATAGGAATGCCAAAACGTCTTCTTTCAGCTTGCTGCCTCTTTTTCAGGGGTAACCACAGTGGATTTTATAGTTTTCATCAGTAGTCCCCTGTGAGGGCGCCGTGTCAATGATGGGCATTGTTAACCCAAGCCTGGACTGATCCGGTATGTCTTGTCAATCCATATACTGATTTGGCAAAATTTTACATCAATGCCTGATACAAAAACCCTACACCAAATTTGACTGTTTATAAAAAAGGTTTCTTCATTTCCTTTGAAAGTTTCAAGGTACTACTTAAAAAAGTGCACTATTAAATCTTGATTAAAATGGTCTTTTTGATTAATCTTGATTAATCTTCCGTAGATGGTTGGAGTTTCAGCGAGCAGACAAACATGGTGACTGACTTTGAGTGGATAAAAAAAAACCTTTGACCTACCTGGGTGAGCACAAAAAAAGGATGTTCTCAGCCTCTGGTAAGTAAATCATTTGTCCTTTCAGCCTCAGACAGCTAATCTCCACCCCAGTCAGCTCATCTTCATTCTCCACAGTCTCAACATTCAGCAGACCCTCCTGCAAGTATGACATCACATTCATAAACACTGGAGAATAAAACAGCACTCTTTTCCCGATCCATAAATTCACTTGACAAGAACCAAGTTCTGTCTTTATTCTAGTTCAGAGAGGAATGGTCGTCAGTCAGTGGCAGTGCAGTGGTAACGTAATAGTGCACTTAAGGTATTAAAGATGCCATGGTTATAGAATCATACATATTTTTTCAGAAAGAAAGCCCCGCATATCACCAAGACATGAAAAACTATTTAAGATACGACTGATCTTATTTTGTGGTCAAAGAAATATCTTACAGCGAGTACTGTAATAAACCCATCTTACCTATCTATCCGCCTGTCTGTTGATTCGTCCTACTTTGCCCTTCTAAAATAGTTCATAGTACACAGTCCAAAATGACCTGCTCACCTTGTTTCACTTTTTCATTATTTTTCTAATTTATTTCCTCTTCATTTCTTTATCATGTTATCATTACAGAAATTGGATTCATAAATTCACAGGAATATAGTGTTACCTTGGATGTCAGGGCACTGTGGTACCTGCACCCATTATTATTTTGCTTGTAATATCGGTGATCTCACCGTCATTGTAGGCTGTGTGAGTAAGTAGTTTTTAAATGTCTCATATTTCCCCCCCAAAAATCAAACATAATTCCGTCATATAAAGGACCTGTTTCTCTCATGTAACTGGACTCAAGAGAATCACTGACAAAGGGTTTAATGTTTGATGTGGCTGCTTATTTAGATTGAGAGTTCTGCGATCACTGCATATGTATAAATCTGTTTTCTGCAAGCAGCCTGTGATACTTTTTTTTGTTTTTGGATTCCCTTATCAGCCCCGCAAGGAGAAATTTGGATTCCTCTTCATTTAACCCATCCTATTGTATAGGAGCAGTGAGCTGCCCCCATATGGCACTTGGGGAGAAGTTAGATGTTCAGTGTCTTGCTCAAAGACACCTTGACATACTTTGTGCAGGACCAAGGATTGAACCTGCAACCTTCCAATTAACAGATGACCGCTCTACCCACTGAGCTATGCTGCCCCCCTTAATCCTTTCACTCAGTTTTATGCTTCTGCATTGTCACGACAGTTTATCATACTAAAGAAAGGCGGAGTTATGATCCTCTGATTCAGAATTACAGGTATGCAGAAATGAGAGTGACAAATGAGTCCTATTAATGGTGATGCAAATGGTGGCTGACATGATGTTAATATTTACCTTACTTCGTAGAACAAAGACTGTGTTGATGTGTGAAAGGATCCCGTGGAAGCTGAAGTCAATGTGAGGACGGACCAAGGAGAAAACTGAAGAGAGGTTACAGGTACCGGGCTGGAGCTGGTGGATAAAACCCGGACACACATGGATCAATAACGACGTGACTGTACACCATTAAGGTATATCATCAACTGCCCAACTGTATATTTCTGTGCACTTATCTGCTTCAATTTGAATCGGTATATTGATAAATGTAAACAAGTGCTAGCATCACGAGATACCGTTTAAACTTGCTAAATCTTAAACAGAATTTGCTAATATTAGGTCTGAATTCCTACCTGGGGTAACACACGGTAAATAGCATTTCCACACTGTGTGAGCAACAGATCCTTATCAAACATGAGGTGAAATGGGAATGCTTTGCAAAAGGTATACGGGCTGATCCTGGTCTCCTGCGTGCCATTCTCCTCAAACCCATCCAGATCCTCATAGAATGCCTCCTCCTCCGAGTCCTTCTCCTCAATCAGAAATTTGATGTGATCACACTCCTCACTTTTTGGTTGGATCACCTGCATGAGACAGAGTTGAAAAATGGGTCACTAGTGTAGGAGGAAAATGTGCCCATTAAATTCGTTTTGTGAATTCATGGTAAATCACTGCAGAGCTGACAGAGGTATGGTTGAAATGTGTATCACAGATTGGTTAAAAAAACGTAAGCCACCTAATAAAATGCTATGATAT